>LQNS02007215.1:31702787-31767040 GCA_001587735.2 Parhyale hawaiensis | reverse complement strand
ATTACAGCTTCTCTTAGGCGGCCATGCAGTCTTATTTTTATAACCTTATCCATACATCGAACCATATGTTTTTTCTCAGTTAGCCACGTACAAATTCAGAAGCTAATCAACGAAGGGCGGAAGAAGCGATGATTTTTTACGGGCAGTAGACATTATTTCTTTCAGCTTGCTGTCTTCCTTTCAATGGAGCAAATTTCACTTCAACACAAAATCTTCGATGTACTAAAGGCTTGTTCGGTATCATGGATACGCAGCTGGTAATTTATTCAAGTTCACTGGTGCTTTGTTGCTTGCTAATGTAAGATATTTTCCGCATGTGACCTATGGTAGGAGACTATTGTGCTTCTTTCATGAATTGAAAGAGAGATCAGTAATCTCTTATTACAATTTGAGTCGGCTGTTGCAGCGTATGTTTCAGAAGCATATAAAGTGAAGACGGGTCTTCTCAAATTCTTCGCTGTCATTTTTGACAGCGCGGGCCCTCTAGTAAGTTATAAGCAGCCACCCATAAGAGAGAAAGGACTAGAAATCACACGAGTAACCAATTGAGGGGTGAATGCCTGAAACTCAATTCAGAGGTCGAAGCCAGCGCACCTCCCTGAAGTTTCGAATGAATCAGGTCTCGAAGGCTTAATTTTAGCATCCAATCGAACTCCCCCATAGTGGGTTTAGGTCCTCGGTTTTCTAGACACACTACGTCTTTCTTACCTTTTACTCATATAAAACCTCGTATTGAGTCTAGGGAACCCTCAAGTTTTATGTACCCCATTATCTTTCAGAATAATAAAATAAATTTTGAATAACTTCAGAGGAAAAAAAAATTTTGTTCACCGCNTCGGCTTTCGAGACACACTAAGTCTTTCTTACCTTTTACTCATATAAAACCTCGTATTGAGTCTAGGGAACCCTCAAGTTTTATGTACCCCATTATCTTTCAGAATAATAAAATAAATTTTGAATAACTTCAGAGGAAAAAAAATTTTTGTTCACCGCACGCCACACGCAATATACAACCAATTCTTCTCTATCGAAATTTTATCTATGACGAACGTCAAGGCTTCGTTACTGTCGCACTGAAACACACACGTATTTGACAAGTCGCCTTTTGACAACGAGCCTTAATTGAATGGTGGAGTTTTATTGAAACGTTCTGACTGACTTAATTGTATGGATGTGTGGCAGCTGTGGATGAACGAGTTGTCGACGCGTCGGAGGGATGAAGCTCGGTGTGCCAGCTGCGCTTTAGATGGACGCACTGCTAGTATTTTTTTATTACATTGGCAACACATTGAATTTAGCCAATGAAGGCATAAAGTAGAGATTTATTTTTAAAGTAATAACACTGTTGCGTGTCGCTATCATTCAACCGTGACATATACACACAGTCTGCGCAACACATCTAAGCCGAAATCTGAAGAGGACCCCCGTAGAAGCATGCAGAGAGCCATGCCTCAACATACGCCGAGAGGGGTACGTGCGTGGGGAAGAGGAGGAGAACATTTTGTATGAATAGATTTGCATGTGACTGTGGAAACATAACCCAGGGCGCATTAACATACAGTATGTCGTCGATGATGCTGAACGGGTTAATACTGTGCAGAAAAAGGAACAGTATAAGGACACACCGAAACCTCGACCTCTCTTCCACGAGATATCTCATGTTATTGTACGTTTGATACCAGCGATTACTGCTACTTGCTGTCTAATAAAATTCATTGTCTAAAGTTTTTAAATCCCCAGACTCATAAGTTAAAAAACATTCCAGGTTGAAAAGCAAGGCTATACAAGCAGGTTTTTTTAGTTCTCTGCCTTGTCATTTTTTTTTTTTTTTTTGTAACGAGGAATCTCGTTGCCGAGGGACTCCGGTTATTAATTTTTATTATCCGCGACCGAAGTGAGAGGTGATACACATGTATTCGTTCCCCTTGTGTCTATTCCCACATACATATTTCTATATTTTCCGCCCAACACTGTCAAAAGGAACGGAACTATCGTCACAATCTCTTGCAGACAATCAGATCGGTTCACCTACTTGTTGGTTATGCTGATGATGTTACTCTGCTGGCTGTTTGCGATAAGCCAAGTGATAGATTAGGGGTTTCAGAATCTATTCAGCATGATTTGGAAATTATTGATTCCTGCTGTTTTAGGTGGGGGATGAGGCTAAATGCGGGCAAGACTAAGACCATGCTCGTGTCCAGGTCGCGTACAGTCGGACCTCCTTTTCCTGCACTCATGCTGGATGGTGTATCACTTCCTGTGGTTGATGATTTGGTAATCTTGGGTGTTAATTTTGACCCAAAGTTGACGTTTGAGCCCCACATTCGTTCGGTTGCCTCACGTGCATCGCAGGAAATTGGTCTTATGAGGCGTGCTTGGAGGGTGTTTGGCTCGGTAGATTTGACACGTTGCTGCTTTAATTGCTTTGTTTTTTTCATTCTTTTGTTTTCTCCACCTGCTGGGCTGGTTGCGTGGGGGTTTGTTAATCTCATGGAGTTTCTCCGTTCCTACGTCGCCAGCCTGGTGTGATTTAATAATAATAATAATAAAGTGCCGAACTTGCAGAGTGAGTGCAGACGCAGCACTTTCAGCCATCAGCTCCCCCCCCTATTGAGGGTGATGGTTTTACGCCTCGAGGCGCTTCCTTTCAGTCTGACTTACTGGGCTATATTTCGCTAACACCCTATCTGCATAATGCTCTCTATTACTGAAAATTCGTTTTGTGCTGTCTTGCATCTTTTTTCCGAATTTGCTGTTCCCACGACTAATTCTTTGTTTTTACTCTAAGTATGCAGTCGGCCCTCTACTTTCGTTCTAAGTAAAGTACGCGATTTTCAGTCACGCCGTAAGTGTTTAGCTCCAGTAGACCAAAGTGCGCGGCTTTAAATTAGAATACGCACTTAGCATTTTCATTTACAGTATAGAAATTTGGATCTGACAACCTGCTGTGGTGCTAATATATTCACACTAATATATTCATTCAGCTCAGAAGTGAAGCTGCATTTACAATATCATTTACTGGAAATAATATGAAATCAAAACACTGGGTAGATCTGACAACGTCCAAAATTTTCTTACGGGAACGTTTTTATAACGTATGACCAGTACCGCCTGTGTTTCAATTTTTGTCTGCTTGATCAGAATCTGGAGAGCTATAAAGTAGAGTATCAACATGTACTTACTCATCCGCTGCAATGCAGAGCTGTTACTGGCCTAAATCGAGGAATATTACCCGCCCGAAGCAGCGCATTAGTACAAAAACGTATTCGGAATTTTTAAATCGTTTAATCGCCTTCTGTCATGTAGCAGGTAACGTTCGTGTCAATTATTCTTCTATGTTAAGTTTGTGCTGATTTCAGCGACGCGAAATTGCCCACCAATGTTTTTACTTTCACTCCAAAGTATATATTTCTGTAATTCATTGCATTTTCCAGCTATCAAAAAAATGAAAGTAGGGTGGTGCAAGGTCTGGTGAACATGGTGGACAGGGATGAACAGACCAGCCACACTCAAAATTTGCTATTGAATTTCTGCTGATTGCGATTCTTCTCTATCATAAAGAAACGAGTGCTGCCCACTCTTAGCCCCTTCAATTATCAGCCTTAACTAACTGGTATCACTGTTTCATAATTATTTACTAATGTTATTCAGAATTTCGGATAATTCATGTAATAACAACGTATTTTCATGCACAAGTTTCAGCTGTTGTCATAATATACCCACATTTTCAACGTCTGACTTCGTTTTTAAGTTTGTAGTGGATCATATTCGAAACGTGTCCTTGCAGTTAGCATTCAGTAAATTGAAATTACCTACTTGATTTTTTCTATGACATACTAGCCTTCAATCCATTAATGTTCAGCCACTCAACATATAACTACCCGAACTGAGTTCTTCACACAGCACTGGATTATTATTTAGTATTTATCAATCACAACAGCTACAAATAACGAGTTGCCGCAACCGTAATGTTCCCTAAAATAATGGCAGTTAATAGTGCTACAAACTCGCCGGTAATTTCATGTAGCTACCGTAACCGTTAAATCAACGGCACGGCAATAATCTTCCTTGATTACAATCTAATTTAAGAAGTATCACCCACCTAGTTATGTTAAACTGCCATTATCTATTCGAAAGTTGCTGATGCATTTAATGCTGTTGATATCGGAATCTGTTCCGCAAACTCTCCCGTATGAATATCTGTGAGAAATGTCTTCTACTGTTTGGCGCATTTTTAATTAATGAACGGATAATAGGTTAGAAACCATGTATCCATATGGCAGCCAGTGCTCAGTGGATATCAACAAGACCCTGTGCTCATTATGACGAGTCCCTTCTTCATTTCCGGTCGACAGATGAATAATAACCACTTGATAGTCATTCGGTGACGTACCCAAAAACTACCCATTGCTCAGCTAGACTTGCCTATTCTCTTGAAATAACAAAATTTGAACTGCTACTATAGCTACGGGAAAATTTTCATTCATTATTAATCCACAATATTCAAGTTAAGTCATTAAAACGCTATAGATAGAAAATTTTAAGAAATCTTGGAGTGCTAATGCGAGATAATGTTAATTTTGAAAGCCGTGCAACCTGATATGTAACAGTCGAAGAGAAATGGAGCTGATGGGTGCTTTGCACTTTTTCATGAGGCTACGTGAGGAAGATTTAATGTTTTCACACTACGGACACAGCTGACGTTAGCACCAAACCTACATGGTATCACTGATCTGTTTAATTGAACTATATTATGTTATTACCGAGCATAGATTGCAAGGTCAAACAATGATCTGATACCACCAATTCAATGAAATAGAACTTCAGTCTTGGTTGTAAGCTGTAAAATGTAAATATAGAAATATAAATTTGGGTCAAAATAAGCTTATGTTCATAATTACGGCGTCTATCGCCATTTGGTAATTTTGCCTAGGATTTTCTCAGAAGCAGCACGGTCGAGAAAGCGAGCGAAAGAAAGAGTGTCGAAAGGAAGAGTACGGAAGAACTGAAAGCTACATAAGAGTAAACAAAAGAATACATGCAGAGTTTTATCAGATGGCCCCTACAGTGACTAAGTAAATTATATGCGACGCATAGCACTTAACCTATGGTTCTGTACTTCAATGATGAGGCCGACAGCAAGACAAGACAGACAGAGAGAAAGACGTTGGCGAGCAACGGACCATAATGTAATTTAATAATGGCTCGGCGACCGACCATCAATCGGGCCAACAAAAGTTTTTTGTTCTGTACCGTCGGGGTGGATACCGGGACGACAGCGGATGTAGCCCGAAGTAGAATGCTGCATACCTGTTTGGCTGCCAAGTAAAAGAATAAAGGTAGGACCTCCTTAGGCTATGTACAAATCAGTCACAGTTGAGAACAGGCCAAAAGAAATGTTCGTGAAAAACTTTATCTTCACAGGTACTCGATGCAACGGATATTCGAGAGCTTTACAATCATACACTGAATGTCTGGAAAGTTTTGAAAGGAATCACTTTAGATGTAATTGAGCAAATTATTGCCAGGTGTTAAAAACTTACTGTTTGCCTTTGGGAAACACGCCTTCCAAAGAGAGATGGTGGCTCCTCGATTGAAAAAAAAAAAATTCTTATAGCTTCACTATGAAGAAGTGCGAGGGGTTAAAGGCTGCTGGATAAACGCACCGGTGTATTTGAAATACGACTGGCATTCACTTAATAACCTTCATAAGATTTCTAGACGTATACCTGTTGAAAGTGGTTGATTAACCAGCTGTGAGCAAGTGTGCACATTGTTGAGATAACGCGCTACTCGCCTTTCCTCTTGTCTACAGCGCAGTTTAGCTTTGATACTTGAACGCATAGTATGCGGCGCGCACACCGTGTACGTGGGTCTCGTTAAAAACATCACAGTGAGTTAATCCATCGTCACAGAAACAATTTAGCCTTATAACGAAAGTTAATATCACTACTAGCGTTCTCATAATTATGTAGAACTACACTTGTAATCCTTCAATGGCACCAACAATCTTCCTTACTATTGAAAGTTATTATTATCACTACCGGGCGCTTGACTATATGTAACCAGCGTTAATCCATCGCCACTGAGCCAATCAACGCTCACGGGAACTGTTCAACTTGAGGGCAATGAGAAGTTTGAGCGACAAAGTTAGCTTGTGTGAGGGGACAAGTTGTGAAGGACCCTCATTGTGGTTTGTATGTTGGTGCTCAGAGTTCCCTCGTTTCGAGGGCACTTCTCGACATCGAGCTTTTGTAACACTGCGCGAGTTGTTCGATTGACTTGTGTTAGTGTGCCAGTGGAAAATGTTTCTTGATTGGAGGGTGTAGTTGGAAAATGAATGCATTTGAGTGCTGGATTTTTTCTTATGCGAGTTGAAGAATAGGTGTCAATAAGGGCCTTCGTTTCGATTTTCAAGAGGCAGACGAAGTTCATGGAGTGGGGGACAGTGTAAATATTTTCGTAAGTCAATGGAAATCCATTTTATGCTTGTCAGAGTACTAAAAATATATGTTAACTTGCAGTTTAAGCGAGATCAAATTCTCTATTGTAGTCTTACTGAGAGTCTGGCAATGTGGTAAAAAATCAATTTGTGTAGCTGCGGGCTGGGGATACTCAATAAGGTTGACTGTGTTTAATGCATTCATTTGCGATATGTTCAGTTCATACAGCTCTTCACATGAATATTTCCAACCTATCAAGGTGTTCCTCAGCTAAAATCCATCCAGCAATCCACTCTTGACCGATCAAACACGAACCAGGATCTAATCTTTCTGAATATAATGAGCAGTAACACGTTCTTTAATTTCGTTTGATTTTTACAGCCTTTTGTGTTGCACCCATGCGCACAACACACCATAGTTGTAGTCACTGAAGGGAAGTGTACTATGTGTTGATTATCCTTTACGCCCGACGGTGACGAATTCTTCACTCTAGAAAAATGGCCAATAATCGAGTAATTACAAGCATAAATGGTGTCTACCGGACGAGTAGACTATTTATGACGCTCAATCAACTGTTGCATCAGAACTGATGCCGGCTGGCCAGTAGGGACCCAGACACTGCTTGTGGGTGACGTGCGTTCCCCAGCCCTTAATATTGCTGTGAATTAATTCAGAGTGTACATTGTTAATTATATCAGTCTCTTTACGTTTATGCTCTGAATTGTCCATGTAACATCATGGCGGTCACCGCTAAGTTGTTGATCCATACATGTGAGTCCTCGCTTAGCTCTCTGCTTCCTAGGGTTAATTAACCCATCAACGCCCACTGTTCCGTTTTTGCGCACTATTAATACTTGTCTTCAAGATAATACCAATTTTTAAACACTATCGGCCGCTATTTTGATGTGTACACGTGGCACGAAGTGCGTGAGTATGCAAACGAATATCTCTGTTTTATTAGGTTTATATCACGTATGTGTTTCTGTATGCCATTATGTGCTGTATTTCAAGTTTAAGTTGAAGCGTACAGGCTTGTTGCATATCCAACAGTAACTGTAAAAAGGCTCATGTGTGTACGTGGAGATTTGGCATATGCTAGATATATATGCAATACATTTGGCAATATTTTATAATCAAATATTGCGTTGTATATGCTGTACTTTTAGTGTTCGGTATAGTGCTAGCGTACTGCTTGGCCAAAGGCTTGAGAAGCTTATGTGTATCATACCATAATTCTACAGTTGGCCCATCAACCTCTCTAATAATCCTGGCAGAGATCATCTGTCAGGTCTTGGTACCTATCAATTGAAATATATACTTGGTACGGGTCAAATGACTTTATCCCTACAATTTTATGTACGTTCATATCTTTTATCCTAAATATAGCAGGCGCGACTAGTTATTCAGTCTTCAGCAGGGAAATGCTCCTAGATGCAGTATCTTGTTAACATTCGTACGTCACACGTAATGAGGGTCTCGTGATCGAGCCCACACAGCCTCAGGTCTGCAGTACCTTTTAACACTAACGTTCGTGTAGCTGCAAGCTGATGAAGATATTCAATGATTAATTTGTTCAAGACTTTTCCATCTGATAGTGACAGCGAGCATCGCAATCAAATAAGGTTTCTTATGACACAAAAGAGAGGGCAAAAATGTTACGCTGAGTTGGCTCGTCTTGTGTTGCGAAGAATTGCGCCCCAATTAAAGCTACTTCAGAAGTTTCTCTGGGTTAAATCGTCACCATATTTTTCAATCACCCTACGACGGTCACTTCGGGTATTTTGTAGTCTCCTAAAATCTTGGAGTGATGATAATTCTTGCGAATTATTCCTTTGCAAAATTTCATCCCCAAAATTCGTGGCAAACACTGGGTTAACTAGCCATTCTGCAGGTTTCATTTTTCCTCGGTACTCTTACTGACTATTTTTATTCTGTTTTTCTTCCTCCTCTTTCCCACCCATAGAGTGCCGTAATGAACATGTGTCTTCTCATTTTTTTATTTTTTACATCAACTGTTTGTTGTTCCCTTGCATTGGATCAGCATTGTAGTACACATGAAGCTCGATCTGGTATTATAATAATCACAATTCAATTTTAATTTACAAAACTTTAACCAGTCTAAGAATTTTTTGTTTTAAATTAAATCACACCCACCTTCTGTACTATTTTGGATAAATCATAATTTTTCCTTATTTAACACATTTTTTTTGTAAATTAATTCGCTCACGTTTTAATTTCTTCCACAGATCTTTAGTCACTATCAACATACCAAATTTTTCCATTTAACTCATTTCACTGCACAAATAAATTCACACGCTCTTTAATTTTATCTCTGCAGAAAGCGGATCTTGCCGTGGGTTCCATGACCATCAACTACGCCAGGGAGAGCGTCATTGATTTCACGAAACCCTTTATGAATTTAGGCATTTCTATCCTCTTCAAGGTAAGTCATTCCTACATTATGCATGCAGTGTTCCCCTCTATTTATTATTCGCTGTACCTTCTAGACTACGTGTAAATTAGGTAGTGCGTGCAGTATCTATTCTATTACGATACTGAGGGAGTTTTCAAATGGTCCAGGCGATCGAGATCTTCTAATCGGCTAAGGTTACCATGACCGCAACTTCAGTAATAGATTAAATCCACTTTGAATTGAGTTTCAGGCTGTAATCAGCCATTCTGAACCCCACATATAAAGCTTCAGACAAACAAATTAAAGGTGAAGCGTACCATATTATTTCCGTTGCTTCGTTCAAATCAACGCAATCTCCTAATTAGAAATGGAGCAAATCTATTAAGCTTTTGCGCTGCTCTGAAATTTTCTCCAAATCATGATATTTCCGTCTCGTGAGTTACGATGGCGATAGTACATTAAAATTTTCTCATACAGGGAAGTTGTATTCACCACAAATGTTTAATGTCCCCCGCATAATCTGATTAATGACAGTAACCCATTATCCAATCGTTTCCTCAGTTGCAACAAGTGCCTGTAGATATGTAAATCTTTGAGTTTTTATCTATGCATTCAATATCTTGACAGTATGTGTTGAACAGTTTCCACTTTACTAACCATGTTTTTCAGTAAAATTCTCGTTTTAAAAGAAAACGGAGAAATTTTCATCACTTTTTCGATGTCATACATTTCCCATAATAAAGTCAAACAAAATATAAATTGGGTCTATTTTTACTTTTTATTAGACAGACATGCAGACTATGAAAA
The DNA here is from genome assembly GCA_001587735.2 of Parhyale hawaiensis. Classification (NCBI taxonomy): domain Eukaryota; kingdom Metazoa; phylum Arthropoda; class Malacostraca; order Amphipoda; family Hyalidae; genus Parhyale; species Parhyale hawaiensis. The sequence goes on along the minus strand of LQNS02007215.1, from coordinate 31,757,377 downwards.
AATTGGAAGCCGTGACATCGACCATCAGTACCGATGCAAACTGTTTGTTTACACCACGTGACCTTAAATCACCATCAATGATGAGACTAGTTTGTTTACCTAAATACACCAACTCTTGTTTTCACCTGATTTTATGAATTGTTATGCTCGCCTGCTGGAGAACTGATATTACGCTATTATTGGCTTTGCATTGGTCACTACCTCAAACACTTTCCACTATCGGTAGTCACAGAGATTTAAGTCTGGTGATCAATTAGTTCGCACATCTTTGCTAGGAGCAGAGCCCAAAGTTTCCTTTGCCTTCCTGCAAAACTTTTGATCCATAGGCGGGTGCAGAGTCCTAGATGAACACAACTGTGTCAGGACTGTAACAGAACTATAATTGAAGGCATCAACCATTCATGTAAATTCTCAGTTATTCGATCGAATTGATGTTAAGCCCCGCCTTGATAGTCTCATCGAAGAGGCGTCACTGGCTCTTCGCTTACAAGGACTCCAAACGACACGACTGCAGCGTATTTTTTTTTTTACTCAAACCTCGGAGGCTTGACACACGGCTATGCTTGTGTTCTAAAGATTGACTTTTCCACAATGAACTCTTCGCGCACAATATTCCTAACGTGTCCATCATGATTCTTCAAATAATTGAGTGACATTCGGTATTTCGTGGCACAAATGTTTTGGAGTAAGCAATGCCGATTTTCTTGTGTGTTACTGAAAGATTTCATCCTTACGTCATGACGCACAGCCCTCGAAACAGTCTTCCTGCTAACTTAACGGGCTATAGCAAGATCACCCGTGATACATCTGCCCTCTTTGACCTTTCCAATCCTGCCGGAAAACGAAAAAGGTGCTTACGATCACGTCGATGGCTATAATGCCGGGGAAACATAGGCATTTCTACGCCCAACTGGTTGCTCGGATGTGCAGCTCGCTTGCCGTATCGACACATAACACATCAATCGTATTTTGACGAAATTCGATTGATGAACATCTCGCAGCGGAAGACCTTATAGCCGCAGAAACTAATAAAAGTGTATGGCGAAAATAATCTTTGTGCTTACGAGTTCTGATCAACGATGGGCAATCAAAATGATCGATTAAAGTTGAGTTTGACATACACAACTGTTTATCAGATTTTGATGAATAAATGAATGAATGATACAGGATATTCAAGAAAACCTGAGAACTACATCGAAACAATGCTCCTTGCCATACAGCGATATCAGTTAACTAGTCTTTGGCAAGCAAAAACTTCCATGTAGTTCAATATAGCCGCCTTATTCGCCAGACTTTATTCCTTGGGGTTTTCTTGATATTTTAATTTCCCAAAATTGAAGATTCACTTTAAAGAACGTTAATTTTGTATATGCAAAATATTTAACGTGCCGTAGCTCATCAGCTCAAAGGCATTTCTAACATCCGTGTCCCAGCGCTGCAATGAAGACTGGAAAAGCAATCTCGAGTTCTGTGTAGCTTCCCTTTGAAAGGAATCATGTGAAGTTGTAATTTAAATTTAACGAAAGTTACGAATCATCAGCCTCATCCATTTGTATACTACGTATGACTATTATGACATAAATTCAAAGCTGTAACACTTCATACAGTTCTCAGTTGAAGTATATGCTTTTGCAGCTCCTAGTTTAATATTTTTTTTTTTGCTCCATAAAGTTCACAATAAAACTCAGGAGCTTCGTTTATCCTAAAAAAAGATGTAAATAAATTTTTTTGAGCTAAATTACCAATACATAAAATGTGAATATTTCAGTTTTCTGAGATGTATTGAAATATTAGTGTACTTAGCCGTTCAACTGTTCATGTAGGTTGCTATTTTTCTAAGTTGTGATTGTACATTTACATTTATTACGTTAATTATAGCCGGTTATATATAAGTTTGCCGATATCATAAGCCATGTGTTGGATGCTTCATCCATTTGTTACATTTACACGAACGTAATTTTCGCATTAACCTGCTTATGAAACACAGCCACACAGCGGCACGCTTATGTATTTTACCTGCAAATATGTTCTATTTTTTCTGATCTTGCAAAATCGTTTTATCTGAATATTTGTTCATTTTATTATGACTACGAGAACATATAGAATAACTATTTTTATTGTAGAACAGGTGTGGCTTTACCAACAGGATAATGTTAAATAAGCTAGAAAAATAGTGTTTAGGAAAATTCTACTCAGGAGCTATTTAACGCTTCTAGCTTCCCCCCCCCCCCATCAATTATTGAATAACAACTTGTGCCGCCATCTCTTTATCGGTGTAACATTTTTGTTTTTTTAATAATTGCGCTAGATAATTCTCTTTACAGGCAGTTACAATTTACTTAATGCAGTGAAGCTTGGAACTGATAGTACCTAGAAATTCTAGTCACTAATAATGTACCTCGCAACGTGTTGATCAGTCGCGTATAAACCGTTCAAACTAACTTACGGCTCCTGCTGAATTCTGCGGGGTCATTTTAAGCCTTGGTGAAGCATTTATGATTGCACTAACTTTTTCCTTTTTCTTTTATGGAGACGAGATACTAGTGGAGTTCGCTCAGCTGAACAATCCTGTCTCCTGAGCAGATAATCAGATCTTGACCACCATTTATTCAATAATATTTCTCAGATTAATAGTGTCACTTGCGCCTGCAAATATCTAGAAAGGCAACTCCCACTGGGACCATCTTTCGAGTTGAATAAACACATTAGGTGGTGGGCGGGATACCAACCTCCTAATGTATTCACTATTCAGTAATATTATTAAAGAGAAAACCTTGATTTTTCCTTATAATTTCATTGGTAAAGTGTCTGGTACAATCTTATAAAGCATAAAGAGTAAGACCCAAAGGTGTAAATTTGGAAACCAAACCGTTCAATACAAGAACACAATAACTTGGTGGCAACGTTTAACTACCAAACAGAGCCTTATAAGGCAAGTGGTATAATGGGAATTGGCCTATCTCTTTGTTAGGCGGCTCTGAGACAACCGGGCAGTAGTTAGAGCCACCTACAATTACTTATTGGCGACCCTCGACAATAGTCAAACTATTTATTTGTTTCAAAAGATACTTTTTAGGGTAAATAATTGTCCAAAGTTGAAGAAAACTTATATAGAGAGCATGGTGATTTTGTTATATTATTCAAGAGTCCGGCGTTCAAAACCTACCGAAAAATTTCACTTTTCTCGTATTCCGATAGTTTAACTGAACCACGTCATCAGTCTCGCGAGTTAAAACAAAAATTCAGCGCACAAAAGATATTGAATCGAATAATGTTAAATTAACCAATCTGATAGGCAACAAAGAACAAATATTGTGAATAGAATTTATTTAACTACAACGAAACACAGGTTATTTTCTAATGTAAAGTCCGTTACATCGGATGACGTCAAAAACGAACTTATTCACAGACTCAGTTATTTTTTTTTAATTGCCGAAGCATCTACAGAACTCAAAGCAATTTGTATGACATGCCTCAATTCGTGTTTCGGAGTAACGTGCTTACCATCAACTTAATTTCCTTCTCGATGAAAGCCCAAAATTTTTAATGGCATTCAGAGCTGGAAAATTTTGCGGCAACACCATCCATCTTTCATCATTGAATCCTGCGTTACTGCTGCGGGATGAGTAGGGGCATTATCCTGCATGAATATGGGCGCTTTACGAAGAGAAAAACTTTGTTCATAAGGCCATGGAAAAATAGTTTCACTCAAAAGTGCAATGACAAGCGGCGTTGAATTTTACTGCTGCACGACCATAATGGGGCTAAGAATTTTATTGTTAATGTAGCCTATTCACAACATTACTCCACTTCCACCTTGGTGACGACCAAAACAGTGATGCAATTTCCTCTTAATCCCAAACGACCCTTTGGCTCACCCGTCAGGGCCAGCCAATGTGGCTCTCATCTGTGAACGAGACAAATTCCATTTCCTGTTTCATGTTTGTACGAGCCTTGACAACCCTCAGTTACCTATGCCGTTATGTCAATGGAGACTTTTTCTCATGAGATCTTACTGTTGCAATGAAACTTAATGTACTGTTTCGAGTGGTTTTTGATACATTGAGAAGGCTTGCATATCATGTCGACCTAAAATTCTTGCAATGGCAGCTCATGAAAATCCTTCTGCAGTTTCATTCATAATTATAATTAATATTTCTCAACATCCGTAAGATCTTTACTACGTCCCCTATTACATTTTAGTTGATTGGCCTGATGTCTTGGCTCACCTTTATTTGCCAAAAAAAATGGGACATGTACGTAAATATTATGGTCAGAACTTCACAATGAAAGATAAATGAATGTTGCCAAGCTGCGTACACCGTGTTACACACTTCATTTTAATATGAGAAACATATTTTGCTTCACACATAGTCTAGTAGTAAGATAGGTCAATTTACAACACACCGCCCGCCTGTAATGGTCGTCAGATGTTGCCTTCTAGCCATTCTGGTTATCAAATATACACCTTTGGTTCTTGATTCTGAGACTTGAACTGCAAATTTACAATGAAATTGTCTAGAGCAATTATAGTTTTGTTCAGAAATTTCACTGAGTAAATGGTGCTCAAATTCTGGTTAAGCAAGCCCTTAATCTCGGCTTGAAAACAATAATTATCTGCTGAGAACACACGATTTCCCAGTTGAATGAACCCCACAGGTATCTACGCTCCACTATAGAACCGAAAAAAGTGCAACTAGAGCACTCTGAGAGCGCATACCTCCGCCAAGCAAGACAATGGTTGCAAAAAATTCAAATTGGCTCTTAACCATGATTTTCTTTTTATTAACTCCAAAATATAAAAATATGTGCCTTTTGATAGTCATAACAGCTTGTGCAATTTTCTTGAAGATCCGTTCATAACTTTCTGAGTTATGCTGCTAACAAGCATAAAATTAAAAACAGTGACAAACGAACGAACGAACGAAGAAACGGATCATTATCAAAATTTGGTCATTTACTCTTCTAACAACTCATGTGAATTTCATAAAAATCTGTCCATAAATTTTTGAGTTATNGTTCATAACTTTTTGAGTTATGCTGCTAACAAGCATAAAATTAAAAACAGTGACAAACGAACGAACGAACGAAGAAACGGATCATTATCAAAATTTGGTCATTTACTCTTCTAACAACTCATGTGAATTTCATAAAAATCTGTCGATAAATTTTTGAGTTATGACCTTGAGAAAAATAAGGCAGACAAACAAACGGATTTATGGATCTTCACCAAAAGTTAATCATCTGTTCCTCCTAACATACCCAACAATCCCTGAAAATTTCGTCCAAATCGGTTCATAACTTTTTGAGTTATCTTGGTAACAGACCAACAACAAGACAAACACGACGAAAACATAACCTCGTTGGCGGGTAATTATACAGGCTAGGCCAGTCTTTTTAAAATGACCCCTCAAGATTTTGCATGGGCCGTAGCTTTTTTGAACAGTTTACTTTAACTATCTCATTAGAGCATCCTAAAGCTTGTAGCTTTTATAGCTCGAATTAACCAAAGGATTTTTATCACCAGAATCAGACACGAAATGCGACCTATCATCTCTCCTTTGATTATGAAGCTACTGTTCTCTGAGCTGGGAATCTTCCCACATTATTTTAGCATACTTTCAGTTGGGGCTACAAGTTAGAGATGGTATTCTCAGGAACGTCTGCGTTAGTTTAATCTACTGGTGCTTGACAATGTTCCGTTCAAAATTCGATTTTGGTTTCATCAGACTGCATTTTTGCTTAATCTACAAATTTTAGAGTAACAACCTTGCCCATGCCTTCTCCTGGGCAGTAATCTTCCTTCTGCTCTTTTTCTTTTTGTGAATTGTTTCCATACTCGATGATTCTTTTTTCCTTCCTGTTGATATACCGCTGCAATGGCTATGGAGGTTTTTGACTTTGAGACTACAGTATTTAATTATGCAATCAATGTTTAGACAAAACATTCTGTGAGATCGGAAAATTACTATGAACACATTAGCGTGTCACTGCTCATTCTTATCAAGTTATCATTCTCTCGTGTTTAGCTCTAAGTTTTCTTTTCCTCAATTAACTTCGTTCCAACTGGAAAGTCATAGACGAGTGTCGTATATTAGCGAATGCCGCCCACAGACATTGGATAATTGCTTTTGAATTTCCAACAGGGTTGACGAAAGTTATCTACTTGTAATTTTCGTACTAAATAGAATGACTTCGGTGTCATAGTTTATATAATTACAATGAAAAAATGCATTGCATATTAAACACAAAACTTAATTATATTTTCCTTGCGCTAATCATGCGATAATGCATTTTTTATCCCGCATAATAAGGAAAGCTTTAGTTTTTCCTGTTTTCCTAATTAACATTCTTAGCATACACATGCTCTATCTTGATACAGTTGCTAATGCAGTTCTTGGCATATTCGTCCATGTGGGCACAGTTTAGTTGATTTATTGGCAGATCGTTCTGAAAACTTGTCTTCTCTGCATGCTACTCTGTTGCATTAGGTAGTATTAACATGTACAAACTTTGCATTTTAAATCTGAAAAGAACACGTGTGCACTAATTAGCATTAACTTATAAAAATTTTATCATGCATTTTATCCTCTGAAAATTTTACGAAACTATATAAATACGCTATACGCTGAACACAAACTTATTTTCTGTCTGTACTTTCAACAGATGTAGAATGTATTTTCTAAGTTGACATTAATTTTTCTCTAAAGAAGTTTTCTGCATGCTTCTAGAATAAAACCTACTTAAGTTTCAATTTTTTCAGTCTTACATTTTATTTGGTAAAATAGGTCTTATGTTTACGATGTTACCCTCATTCGATTTTTATTTTGTTTTCGGTATCCTTTTTTAGAATGATTTTACTTTGAAAACTGCATCTTGTTTTGAAACGTTTATGCCGTTAAATAATTATATACCTCGAACGTTCCGATAAACTTTAGTAATTCGCATCGTACACTTCATAAATCTTATGTCAAGGTCTTTATCGTACAACCTAAAATATGTTCTCAAACGTATATTAAGTAAGCTACCCTCAGATTATTTCATTTCTACTCTAAGGGAACTTTCACACCTTTTTGCCACTCTCTGTCGTCCAGAGAGAAAAGTGGCACTACGTAATTACAGGTTGAGAGAAAAATAGCGATGGATACGTCCTTCCAAGTTATCTTTGTTACATAGTAATAGCACGCTACAAACTGCTATTTCTCTTTTGTTCTGTCAGTTTGACTTATATAGAGGTAGCTGATTGCTCAGTTTGCTTCAAATACAGCAATTCACAAATACCATCCTGACTGATATATTCCAGATTCAAAAATATAAGTCACCAATTCCATCTTGACAACCCACGCTACTGATAAATCTATGTCATCAATCAGGGTTTCATAGACAAACCCACATCGTAAGTTAGTCACGCTTCATATTCTAGTCGGATTAGTTTTTTTATAATTCTTTCACAATTTATGCCAATGTCGAAAATATTAATTCACAGATACCATCTCGACAACCCACGCGCCTATTTTCGTTCATGAACCCATTAGCAGTAGAGATTTGGCTCTACGTGCTGGCAGCGTACGTACTCGTATCCTTCACTATGTTCGTCATGGCGAGGTTCAGTCCATACGAGTGGAACAACCCTCATCCTTGTCATGACGAAGCTGTCACTGTTGAGAACCAGTTCAATCTCAACAACACCTTTTGGTTCATAACCGGCACTCTGCTTAGACAAGGTTCTGGCCTTAACCCTAAGGTAACTTCAATGAACAGTTTTTACAGACATTCTGAGTCAATTTCACGCCAAGCCCTGGACGTAAAGTTTCAACTAAGGACTCGATGACAAGTTCTGTTTTACGCAGTGAAGAAAATTGTTTACATCCTTAGCATATGCAGTCATTTACTCAAAATCACCTCGTAAAAGTCTCATAAGAATAATATTGTTTGAAACTGGAAGAAATTTCACACTTTACTACAGACGATAAAATTATGTTGTTGCCTTCCTGGTCATAGCTAGTAGAAAAAAGGAAATTAACTTTACGTTATGGGTTTGGTGTGGCTACAACTTTTACTCAAATTAGACTCAACTTTCGTCAGACTTCAAATGAACGGTAATAATCATTTTACGGTGCTGCGTCATATATTAGTTAGGTCTTACCCGAATGTTCTTGCCGATTTTCGATAAATGACTCGTATATTACCTAACAGAGCCACTGATTTGTTGACACATACAGCGTCTCTTTGAGAATGTGCCTGCCCCATCGTTGAAAAATCGTTTGTGCAACGAAACCATACAACAGTAAGACGCTTTCGTTTTAGTAACTTTCTGGGAAGCCTGCACCAAAGCACGAAGTTATATGACTTATCCGTGAAGTAATGTTTTGGATAAAGCAGTTCTGAGTAAACAGTTGACGTTTGCATCTAAGAATTGCAGAATGCATAATGACTCTTTATTTGACATTGTTAATGAGTAAATTAGTACTCTGAGGGCTCAGAAGTACAATGTCACATATGTGTATCAACCTCTGCCCGATGAAGTTTACTAAACATAATTACGGTAAAATTCGCGTGACCATAATCACATTACTATGAAATAATCTCATCAAATCGGCAAGAACTTTCGAGACAATTCTGTTTGGGACAAACTTGAGCGCTTGGGTCCTGTGTAAGGTAATGCGCTAGTGCTTGCACAGATTGTTATATTGTCGTTCGTTACATCCAGTATCTGTGTCAGACCTTTCTGGTAATTTGTAATGGTTCCCAATCCCTAGTAATCTAACATTGTTTGTGTGCATTTGAGCATCTTGAATTTAAGTTTTTCCTTTTTTCTGTACTTTCATAGTGCATACCTTTATTTTTCCATAACTGTTCCTCCTTCATCTACGTAACGTTTACTGCATGGATAATAACGGTTAAATCCACTCCCAAAGCAAATAGGCAATGCAATGACAAGCAACATCCAACTTATATTGATTTACGTTTGTTAACATAAATATTGGACGGTTGCGATCTCAGCATGAACGGTAACGAAGCGATCAGCACATACAGTTTTATCGTTTACTATACAGTATATCCCTTGTCAGTTTGTTTGTGCCCTCTCGCGTTGCATACTGTATAACTTTTGGATTAGGTTATATGATGACCAATGTTTCTACCTGGACTACCAAGAAACGTAAGCTATATGGCTTTTGGACAGGTAAAGCGAAATTCGCATACGCAACAAATGTTTTAGGTACTAATGCTATGCAGTGCATGCTAAAAATTTGCATAAGAATACTGAAAATGTACCAGGATTTCAATGAGAGGTTTTAATTTGTTTACAGTGTCAACAGATTAGCTACTACTTTATAAAATGGCTAAATTCCAGCAAATGAGCCTCAAACTAGAGATTATTAAGAACTATTTTAAACCTTAATGAGAACATTTCTAGAGGTGGTTAAAGTAGTTGATAAATATAGCGTATTTTTTCGTAGTTTATCTCACCGCATTGTATGTTTTGATTTCCATTTGTTTTTGCGCTACGTATTATTTGATGAGGATTGTATGTAATTCGTTTTGCCTCAGTAACTATTATGAACCGTTATTTGGGATTAGTTGTTTTTTGACAAAGTATCGCAATTTATTCAAAATGTGAATTAAAAAACGGTACATATTGTAGAAGTGTTTGGCGGAAAATAATGCTCCTGCTTGTATTTGCACTTATATTAGTGCACGAGTCAGGGAAAACTGTTTACCTACATGATTACAAGAAAATCCAGCATGTAAACGTGAGTCCTGTTGATAGCACTTATTTTTTTTTCATGCTACTTTTAGAGAAGATACGAAAACCTTTATAGATAAGCACAGATTTCAGGGTAATGAAACAAAACATTTATATGGAGGGAGTTCAGAATAGAATGGCATGATACAAGACTCATATGGACCAAAACTGTAGATTCATTCATAAGCTACATACAATTCAGTAATATATAAAATTAGCTATTTGGTAACCCTTTGTATCATTGAGGTTATATTGTATAGTATCTTTCAAGTCGATAATATAAAATTATGTGCAGATTTTACAATAAACAAGAATGTGAAGAAACTGTGCAACTAACTCTGAGAAAAATGCACTGAAGTGTTAACGCTTCGAACGGTGTACTGGACTTAAATTTTTGCTAATTACAAATTTAAAAATTATGGTATTACAGAGCCAGCTCCAGCTCAACGTCATAGCTCTTTTCAAGTTTTACTTCCTGTCTTTGGTCTCATTATTTATGACACCATGTTCTTACCGTAACTTGAGGTTGGTGCCCAGACCTGAGATAGCATTCCCAATAGCTTTATATCCGCTTCTTCGCTCCTATTAAAATTTGTGCTCATTTTCCCTTTAAAATGTGACCTGTTATGATTTTCATCCTTATGTTTATTTCGTTTATGAATCTGTTGCATTGTATGCCTTTATAGATAGATTAGAATGAAATAGTTTTTGAAAGACTGCCAAATTGCGAAAAGCGGTAGTGAAAATTTCAATATTTCAGGTTGGTTTTAGAGAGGATGTCATACAATTTTCACAAGGTCTGAGTACGATGAGTGCAGTTAAGACTGCCTATTTATTTACGTGCTCGGGAGATTATATCGTAACTGAAGCCATATAGGCTTCCTCACTGAGATTAACAATTGTCACATTATTGCTTCCCTCTTCACACTGCTTCCTTCATTGCTGTTTATTATTTTTTACTAGCATTCTGCCCTGTTCTTGCTTATGTATCTATTTTCTCTTGCNGCTCGGGAGATTATGTCCTAACTGAAGCCATATAGGCTTCCTCACTGAGATTAACAATTGTCACATTATTGCTTCCCTCTTCACACTGCTTCCTTCATTGCTGTTTATTATTTTTTACTAGCATTCTGCCCTGTTCTTGCTTACGTATCTATTTTCTCTTGCACGTCCCAGAAGTTTTTTCTGCCCATCCGCTACCTACTTATAGCGGCTGCAAGTGCGTATTTTTAATGAACGAACTGAAATGCTGTAGTGTATACGGAGTCATCATTAGCAGGTTAAGGCATCCGTCTTTGGAAGGTTCTAATGCGTTTACGAAAATAAGTCATTGGATCCTATGATATAGATACATCCGTCGCTGCTCTCTTCTATGCCTGCATGATCTTTGTACTACTACACACCTAGGCAAAAAAATATTGTTCTGTGATAGTAGATGATACGCACATTGGTGCGCAACTGCCTGGGCTGCTTTTAATGTGACATTCCTACTTTATAAGTAAATCCGAGCTGGTAATTTTTTGCTACTATATAAGTAAATCCGAGCTGGTAATTTTTTGCTACTTTATAAGTAAATCCGAGCTGGTAATTTTTTGCTACTTTATAAGTAAATCCGAGCTGGTGATTTTTTCACACTTTGCATAATTTAAATTTCTTATACTACAGCAGTGCTTAGTGGGCGCGTGGCGAGAAGTTGAGCAATTTTTTTAATAAGCAGACTTTTTTATTGCTTCATAAATTGTGTTAATATTTATTATTTAGTCTCATTCACCCTCATACACACACATGTGACACATACAATATGATGCGTACTTATCTTACTTTCTTCTGTATATGTTTTTAGCATGTTGAAACTTTGTTTTGCTTTGTCTCTATATACCAGCAAATCTATTGCTACAGCCCAGCGTAGCTGCTTGCATTTCTAAAACTGCTTCCACATCGCCAGTATTGTACAAAGCTAATTTCTATACGCACAAACGCTCATTAGGAGCCTTCAATGGCAGATACGATTAAACCTTCATAGCTTTAGAAGGCAATACTTTTCCGAAATTCATGAAAATAGTGAAATTCTCGTGGATGGGGCTCATTAGAGAATACCAAGGAGCTTACTTTCTGTATTTCTGATTGACGGCTTTTTCAGAAACTGCCCACTGAAGGTTAGTTATGCTGTTGATGGGAACACCTTTATGATACCTTCTATGAAAATTCATAACTAATCTCTGTGTATATATGGTCACTGGCATGATTTACCTATAATACATTATTTGTTCTTTACCATGTGCACATACAGCTAACGTTGTGCGCTGTGCGAAAATTATTTAAATTATGTTATATTCTTCAAATACATGATCATGGTAATACTAACATTTCCCGAGAAAATTATTACATATTCTCTTAGTTTCCCATCTAGCTAAAAGCTTGACAAACACACTATATTAACTTAAGGTTTTTTCCATAAATACATGAACATATTAACAATATTCAATACAAGCATTTCGCACACCTTGTTACAGTGTTACGTGACTATGTAAAACTACCGTCAAAAAGTGCACGTGGTTCATTCTTACAGATTTACCCAATTTCTCATTTGGCACCTTCCAAGTCGTATGCCGTCCGTATCCTCTGGTCCCTCTGCTCTATAGGTACCAGAACGCATACCCACCAGGCTTTTTAGCTTTATGAACCCCCTGGCCCTCGACATATGGCTCTACATCCTGGCCGCCTATGTGGCGGTATCCATCACGATATTCGTCGTCGCTCGCTTCAGTCCTTTCGAGTGGCAAACTCCCCATCCCTGCATCGCCAGGCCTGAGGTGCTTGAGAACGATTTCACTCTCGCCAACTCGTTTTGGTTCACCATTGGCACGCTCATGCAACAGGGATCTGATCTCAACCCTAAGGTATCCTATGTTATTCATTAGATACTTACTTAGGTGCAGCTAAGACAGACACTAGTATCCTAAAATTGAACCTCAAGTATGTGTCTTCGTGGTGTCACATGAGCTCGTGACCACACTCCGACCCTAAGGTATCCTAAACTGTGATCCTAACGTATATCTTCTTTGTACAACAGCTTCGGATCAGAATGCAATCCTCCGATATCTTAAATGTCCTTCGTATTTTAGACTGGCTCAAAATTATGATGGATGGGGTCTTTGCAGTGTCACCGTCAGCTTGGGAACAAACGATAGTTCTAAGGCACCTAGGTACGGTTTACAAGTATAAAGTTACGTATCTTAAAGTATCTAGAGTACCTAAAAATAACCACAGTGCATCACCGTTCACTGAGGGCATAACGTCACTTCTATACTGTACTTGCTGAGAACGTTGGAAATATTTTGTTTTAGGATTTTCAGTAAATCAACTCTGTTGTTACCCGATCTGTCGCCGGCTGCGTCTCTTCAGTGAGATTAAACCATCGTAATCAGTCGTGCTTCGGAAACGTCTGTGACGTATCTGTCGAGTCGCCATCAACCAGTCAAAATGTAACCCTACTGCATTCTAGCTACCATCTTTATGGTTATGGTATGTAGGAAGACTTGGTTTATCCAGAACCCTATTGCATACCGACAAGCAAGCTTTACTTGTATGCATTGTGATTCTTCTGGAAGTGCTTCGTTGTTAGTTTTTCAACCGCCGTCTTTGTACATATATTTAATACGGGTGAAATGTACGAGTATGAAACTAACCACTCAGGCATTTTACTCTTTAATGAATTAATGGCGTTTTTTACATGAGTCTTTCGAACTCGTATTGCACTGCCGCTTTCGACATACGAGCGCCATCTCACAGAGACAGGTTTTGCACGTCAATGAAAACTTTTACGAGTTTCCGTAATGTATCATTGTAAGATAATCTCAAATACAAGCAAACCATCCAAACGGAGTAGGGCTTTGGGTTGATTAAACAGCCCTTGTGTCCAGGGATCAGCGTAAAACTTTCATCAATCTATATAGAATATTAGTCTTCGCTCTATTATGCTCGATCACCACTGCGTAGTATGGCAACATCTTCAAGACCACACATTTTCAGGTTAGATCACATTTAATTCCTCTAAATATTTTCAGTGCACACTGTACTGTTCGCTATTTTCTATAGAGCTGCATCAAAATGATATTTGCTACGTTGCATGTGCTGAAATTTGTTTTTATGTTGTAGTTTATGATTGATTACTTAGGTGCCTAGCACCTCCAGTTTTTTTATAATTTTAATAGTTGTGTGTGGAAACTGTACGCTGTGGAGTTTCTGAGGTTGATTAATATTTTTTTTTTCGCATGGTACTGCTCGTTTTCTATGTCAGGGATGATTCCCCAGTTCCTAAGCATATCCTTTTGCATCGCTTAGCACGTTGTCAGTATTATTAATGGACTGTTTTCATCATATTTAACTTTTGAAACGCCTGACTCAGGAATCATTGCATTTTGCCTCTACCTTGGACTGTGTCATTTCCTACTAAACTGAATATTCTTTCTTGATAACGCTGTTTTGTCAAGACTTCATGTACAAGCTGCACAAGAAACGACACAGTTAATTATGCCACACGTTGCTATCACTCAGAGCTGCTTCAATGAAACTGTCATATGGAATCAACGACCTCTCACTTGCAGGTCGTGGCAGATATTCATTGCGTCTATAAATTTGGATATCAGGCGTGCGGCACGAAACTTAAGGCAGAGCTACAGTACACTGACAAAAATTTCGATGCACGTAGGTGTTTCATGGCGAAGTTTGGCATGTCATCGCAGCAACCATGAAAAACATATTTCCGCAAAAACTAAGTGAACAAAAGCTTCGTAGTTTTTGTTACACGTGCGAAGCGAGACGCGGTTACACACTAACATGCAGATCGCTGCTCTTTTACAAAGTTTCGTCTCTTTAAGTGCATCAATGTTACCTGTTTTTGATATATCTTGGTGCATCATCGGCTTTGTTACAAAACCGAAACACATAATTACATCAATTCGTGTCAAGTGCATCATAAGACCCTATATGCATCATCATGTAGAACTTTATTTATATAATGCACTTGCGTGTTTCGGTTTTGCGACAAAAATTGCATGTAATTTTGATGCATCTAAGTGCATCAAAATTTCTCTCAATGTAGTTGATGTTCGGTGCGACTGAAGCTGTAAACAGACAGTACTCCTGTAAAAATGCCGCCCACTGCTTTGAAGCAACTGATGCGCGCTGTTTATGAAACAAGTAATGCACAGTGTTGCTGAAGCAACTGATGCGCGCTGTTTATGAAACAAGTGATGCACAGTGTTGCTGAAGCAACTGATGCGCGCCGTTTATGAAACAAGTGATGCACAGTGTTGCTGAAGCAACTGATGCGTGATGGCTGTTGAAGCAACTGATGCGTGATGGCTGTTGGAGCAACTGATGCGTGATGGCTGTTGAAGCAACTGATGAGTGATGGCTGTTGGAGCAACTGATGCGTGATGGCTGCTGGAGCAACTGATGCGTAGTGATTTTGAAGCGATGCATGCGCAATACTGTTGCAGCAACTGACGTACGTGTAATGCTGATGTAGCGAGTAACTGATACGTGCAGCTGTTGCCGCAACTGATGGACTGCACTGTAACTGCAACTGATGCACAACAGTGTTACAGTAGTTGATCTACAATACTGGCCAACTACTGCGCAATACTGATGCAGCAACTAATATGGCGCACCACTGTAGCCTTGTGTATAATTAACTTTGCTAGCAGCTTTTTCTTTGTCTGTGATGAGCTGGAACTATGATGATACAGCAGTGGTCAAAACATAAGGAACGAACCACAACATAGTTTTTAACATTTATTGATTGAAATGTTCTGTATGTACAGTTATAAAATGTTCACGAAATATACTTGGAATATACATGTATGAATGACGTAACTAATAAAATTTGTATATTATGATTAGCTATAAATATTCGACTTAAAAACAAAAATTGCACATTTTACGCTGACTAAAATTTAAGGAACATGTTGAACAAGTGTCAAATATTTTTCGAACTATATTCAAGCAATATGGTGTCAATAACGCGTAAAGCTTTTTGTAAGCTTGAGAAAAAAAAACAGTTCATATTAGCTACTCAGAAAAAAGGAAAGACAAATTCTGAAATTGCTGGTATCGTAAAAAGATTAGCAAATGTTATTTATGGTGTTAATAGTAGATTTAAAACCGATAAGAGACTTGAACGAAAACCGAAAACCGGCCGGCAATCTATAATTTCTAAACGGCACAATCGATTGATTTTCCGTTTCGGCACTACAGCAATTTCTCGTAAATTTAGCGAGCAAACAGAAAAGGCAATGACTAGCAGAACTATTTCTCGCAAATTGAACAAAGAAAAATGATTGGCTCGGATTCCTTCCAGCTTGCAAACCGTTGATTTCGAAGAAAAATCAAGCGGTTTTTGTCTTGACATCGCCCCACAGCTTATTGCACAGACAGATGAACAACGGAATATGATTCATTTCAGTGACGAATCTAAATTCAACGTGTTCGGATCTGATGGTAAAGTGGATGTAAGACTTAGTATAGAAATGGTGAGCGCTTATCTTTTCAGCGTGTAAAGAAGACAGTGAAGTTTGGAAGTGGGAGTGCAATGGTGTGGGGGATGATTTCACCAGCAGGAGTAAGTCCCATTGTTCGCATATATGGAAAGACTACAGAGTGCCCAACTGTCAAAAATGACAGCAAGAATATTGTCGTTGAACTTTTCATTGTTCTTGCTTGAGGTACGGGATTGCTGAAGAATATGTCCTATGTAAGTAGATTTCATTTGAGCTTCCATTTAAGCAACGAAAATTGTGCCGTCGTGATTTTGGGAGAGTAAATTTTTCTTCCTGCCAATAAAAATAAATGAGCGAATATAAGTTTTGAAGCCCTTAGGGGTATCTTCTGGCTTGTCCTATCCCTGCCACAGTATACTGAGGCCTCGCGAACTCGAGAGTCCCAAGTGCCTTCTCTGCAGGGGATGTTGCAGCTGGCCGTAGTTCCTGCTGAGAAAGTTAGTTTTGTTAAGTTAGGTAGGTTCTCTATTTTTCCCTTTCTGTTCCGTGAGGTAGGCTGTCTATCGAGATAACTGACCTAGTAAGCGGGGCCCCTCTAGTCTCTCTCGTGTGGAAGGCCAGAAAAGGGGCCGTCCACTCGAGTGTCTTTTTCTATTCTTTGCGCCTTTTTCCTACCAGTAGTAGCGCACTGAGCCAACTTATGCTATGTGACTGAGGAGAGCCGATATCGGGATAGGATATTCCTACTCGAGCCTCCTGGCCGACTAACATCACTGTGCGGATTGCCCCATGGCGGAAACGGTGGTTAAACTAACTAATCATTTACGCAATTATAAGTTTTGAATTATTCGAAAGTCGTGCAGCACTAAAGAAATATACATCAATCAATAGGATTCACGGGAAATGTTCAATTTTACTGTATCCTGAATTGCAGTTGTTGAATCATCAGGATCGCATTTTGGCTACATTAAGAATCAGAAATGTTTTGCTCTCTGCTCAGCGTAAGGATTCAACTACCACAAAAAATTTCAGCTAGGGAAAACCTATCACACGCCCAAGGGTCCCGAGTACGTTCTCCGCAGGGGATGTTGCAGCTTGCCGCAGTTCCTGCTGACGAGGTAAGTTTTGTAAAGTTATGTAGGCTCGAAATACTTCTTCTGTTTCGGGAGGTGGGCTGCCGATCGAGGTGCCGACCTTTTCCCGTTAAACTTCTACCTCATTGTATTTCGTTTCCTTCCCCTGAGGGGCGTAACTGAGCGAAAGCGTTCAGCAGTGCCCGGGGGTTGGAGAAACAAAACTTGCGCCTGTTTTCTGTCTGTAGCGCCCTGACCACTCTGATACCTCCCGGTAGAATAGCCGAGACAAAAATCGTTGATAATTTAAAATGCGTTATAGTGGCGCCTGTGCCTGTATTAAACCAAAGGAATAGGTAGTTTGGCGCGATGTAGACATTGTGTCCATGATACGCTAGTAAAGTTTTTGCAGTGGTAGTAGTAGTAGTAGCACTACTGCTACTAGGGAAAAACTAGGCGAAAGAATTATACACGGCAAGAACGAAAACACCATTCCAGATTGAGTATCTCGTATACAACGCTCAAAAGGCTATCAAATAGTAGCTACCTAGCTACTTTTCCGGCAAAACGAGTTTGAAAAAATGCAGTAGTTCAAGAATTTACCAGCAACAATACTAGCTATAGTAATTTTGGGGTGACATTTCCTACCACTTTATCTTGTTATTTAGTAGATCAATTTTCTCCAACTAAATCCTTAATGTCTTGACGGAGAGCAGAGCAACCAATTAAGCCAGTGAGTAAGCAACTAACAAACTGCGTTTTTTGTGTAGCGGATTAATGCCAGTGTTTATAAGTTTATTAAGAACCTCTTCGCCAACATACTATTCCACACGCAATGGTACTGTTGAAAACCCAGTTTTTACGCAAGACAATGCGCTAAGCGTGGCACAAGGTAAATAAATGAACAAGTTTTATCGGAAAAAAAAAAGAATCGTGGTATGAAGTGGCTACCTAAATGCTGCCTTAAATCCCGTGGAGAAGGTCTCGAAGACTCAGAACACAAATTCTCAAAATCTTTATGATTTAAGGCGTTTTTTAAATATTATTTGCACTTGAAGATGAATGTAAAATCCTTATATGTGATTCATACATATATGTTTCAAGCATATTTTATAAAAATTTAAAAAATGTACAGGTTAAGCATTTCAATTTTCGTTATTGTAGTTTAGTTTTTCTTATATTTTGGCCATTACTGTAGATGGACTGATTCTTGCGTACATTGTAGAGAATAGCGAAAGCGGTCGTGTCGGACCTTTAGTTGTTTAAACTGCCCATTAAAGGATCTATTATACAGTATTTGCAAAGCCTACCGCCATCTAGATTCCCCCTTACCAAATAATATTAAATTTTTGAGCTGTTGAAATAACCCTATTTTAAGCGGTATGCACGCACGACCGTGTATGTAATTATGTTGGCATACCTACTTACATTTACTTAGGCAAATTTTACCCTCGGGGGTATATTCTGGCGGGCTCTTTCCTTGCCGGAAAGTGTATGGGCGTCACGCACCCAGGGATTCCAAGTGCCTTCTCGGCAGATGTTGCAGCTGGCCGCAGTTCTTGCAGACGATGTTTGTTTGTGAATTAGGTAGTTTCTCTATGCTTCCCCTTCTGCTCCGCGAGGTGAGCCGTCCCATGGGGCTCCTAGGTGCTCCCGTGTGGAAGCCATGGAAGGGACCCTCAGCATTCCTCTTTCTTTCTTTCTTTTATTTTCTTCTCATTTTTGTTTTCGTCTCTTACAGATGCTGTGCTTTTTCTCGCCATTTGTAGTGTATTCAACTTCCTGAGACATTCCAGTAAAAATGCCGATATAAAACATTCATGTACTGATGCGACATAATAAACTGAGTCTCACTGCTCGGATCACGTCGTATGGCGTGGGTGCGGTGGTAAAACCAGGAATATAGTTATAACCTCTTCTCTTTTCGTTTATCATCTCTTGGCCCGGTCCGGCGTAGTTGAGCAATTCAATTAGCTGTGCCCTGGGACTTGGAGATACTTTGCGCCTTGTTGCTGATGAGTTAGTAGCGTACTGACCACTTGAGACCCTAGATGTCACCTGAGTTTGAATATAATCTGAGATTCAGAAAAGCAAGGTGAAAATCATCAAGAATTCGGCGCGAGGTGGGTGTATTTATTTCTCGCAGCGCTTGTGAACCCTTTTTCAATACTATTATTTATGCAAACTCTAAATTCTTATGTACATGACCCATCCGTCCTAACCTCCTCGTTTTGATAAATAATTTATGCTTAATGATAACTCTTCATTCTTTGCACCTGTTATAATTTAGTCCTATCTTTCTCTTACTATTTCGCTGAATTGTACTCGCACTATTGTTGTACACACACCTTTATAGTTATCTTGTTTTGCGAACTGTTTATCTTGAAGGAACGTCCTTCCCACAATGTCTGTGACTGCGTACTCGGACCAACAGTTTCTTTAAAATAATTTAATTAAATTCAGACAGCTGACTGCTAAAGTAACGAACGGTGCATCTCAACTAGCTTTAGTTTATGCCCCTTCCACCGTTAACTGAATCTTGAGAGAAAACTAGGAAACTCTGTTCTATAATTATATTATAATGTAATGCAGCATTACAGTAGCACTGGTAGTATAAAAATTCTATATTGAGCTAACATGAAAGTGCTACAGGAACCTGCGTCTTCGCAGTTGTTCCAAAATTTGCTAGTGACTGCGGTAGGCCTTTGGGCCATCGTTCTTCTCGTGCACATTTGGGCTGTGCTTTATTTTTAGCAGAATTGGGATTTTGCAAAACGCCGAGTTTTTATACTGTTTCAGCATAAACTCGTTAGACCTTCTGAAATAAAAATCAAATGCCGAAAGCTGTTGAGACCTGAGGTAGGCCGATGTCAAATTTGTACTACGCGGATGAGGATTTGAAAAACGCCACGGATATCCACGAATGTAGATTAAGGAATTCACGGATGCGTATTGAAGATATGAAGGTATCCACCCCCGCCTCTACTTGAGAATTGAGAATTGGCTTTACAGTGTAGGGTTAATTATAATTTATCCCTATGTCACAGTTAATTAATTCTGACGATATCTGGAGACAAATTTCAAGAGGTTTCAAGTTTAAAATTGTTCTAGTAGCATGAGTGGTTTCCTTCGGAAAGAACTTGTTTGAATACTTTTCTCATAAACAAATTGGAATACTGTCTGATTGCAAATACCATGCAATATAGCAGGAAAAATTTTGTGTGAAGATCTTAAGTCAATAAAAAAAATGTTGGATCAACAAAAAAATGAGGAAGACTTGTAGATCTGTCACCGTGTTTCAAAGTTAAGTTAATATTATTATAGGATGCAGTGACACATAACTACATTATTCATATCCTTATCTGACATCACCCTGAATGACTCAAAAAAACTTAAAGGGAACTATACGGGTATATTCCAAAAGTTAAATAGGTCTCAAGTGTTTCAACTGACAATGTATGTCATCCTTTGCTTTGCTGATGAATTCTGGCGCATTATCTTCAAAATAATAAAGACCGATGTGTACTTATCAGCTCATTTATGCGTTTGTTTATTTGTTTACCTGTCCATATTCTGTCACGCTGCAAGAAAAGCGATTGGTGAAAATTAGGCCAGATTAAAGACTGGTCATCCTGCCACGCTTCATTGAAAACTGAATGGTAGAAAATTGACAAGGTTGCAGATTATGGCAAACGTATTTTAATGTAATAATTGAATGTAGTGCCTGCTCAACCGACGTTGAAATCCAAACAATGAAGATATCTAATGCTTCTCTTAGCGCTGGCGTCGAGTCTTATTTGCATTATTTTTCCTACATCGAAGCTATATTTGCTCTTAGTTCACGACATACGAAATGAGTAGGTGATCAACGAAGTCCAGAAGAAGCTATTTTTTCAAAGTGCACGAGCGCAGAAATTATTTTTCCAGCATGCTTCCTCCCTATGACAAAGTATTTTTTGCTTGAGAGCACAAATTTCCATGTATTGAAGTAGTATCGTATCGTAAATGGGATACACGGGGGAGGGGAATTTAATTAAATTCAGTGATGCTCTACTGCTTACTAATAATCTTTTTTTTTCTCATGCCGGCTATGGAAAGGAATGAGTGTGCTGCTCAGATAAATTGAAAGCGAGTCGACTCATTTTTCATGACAATCTGATTTGGCTGTTGTAGCGTATCCCTTAGAAGCATATTAGTAACAAAAGTGTTATCAAGGAAAAAGGGTTGTCGTAAATTTCTCGCTGTCATTTTTAACAGCGCTAATCATACTTAAGACGTATTGACAATACGTGCGTCGACAGATGAATTTCTTTTTTTACGAGTATACCCTGGTCGACTTCGGTATAATAATTTAAATATTAGCGCTTGTGTGTCTACTGTCAAGTTTGCGGATGCTACACAATACTAGCTCTAGGAAGTGTGTTATTTACTTCAGGCATCATATGATCAAATCCATTATGTTGGAAATATGCTCTCATTGCTTTTTTACATGAACCAAAGTTTGAACATCTTACAATAAACAGATCGCTCAAGTCCGTCGATGACATGCTTCTTGTGAGGAAACGTGTCATTGGTAACAGAGCATGGAACTTTTTTAGGCCGGCAAGTTTCCTGTGCACCAGCAGCTTGTTTGCAAGGCTGGAGGTTGTCACTGCCGGCGGCGGCAGGCTGGAGCCGCGTCTAATTCCCAACTGTCTGCATGTGATGACCGCGGCCTGTGCTACAGCCTTGCTGCTGTGTACTGTAGCCTGCTGCTTCCTTCTGTACTGCTCATCTGCATGGGATGTCCGCAGCCTATGCTACAGCCCTGCCACTGTTTACTTGAAGAACGTGCATTGTTGTGACAATTTTTGCTTGTTTATATCGCACTCCATGCAGTCGGGGCACAATGGTCGATATTAGGTACTAGTGTCCCAAGCCGTCATTGTAAATGACGGCATATTGGGTTATTAATGACTGGTGCACGTGTACGATAAATGACGGCAGTAAGTTAGCCCTTCAGGAAAACCCCCGCTGGCTTCCTCATTTTTCCCCTNTTTCTCCTATCTTATTCCCATAGAGCGTGACAGGAAAGATATAAATATATAAATAAATAAATAAATAAATAAATAAATAAATAAATAAAAACACGACGTGAATTATTATATAGTAGATAGATTGTTCAGTTGGACTTCTACGCTTGGCTCGCTAGAGTCAACCACGGGGGCCTATTGTACGAAATAGAATAGTTTGTTGTGGGTGATGTAATTCCATTAATCAGACGTCATGTTATTTGAGCGCGTACGCAACGTGCACGTTAACGGTTGTTTGAGTGTGTACATACATTACGGTTAGTTAGGACGTTCCCTGTAGTAGCATTCTTGGTCTTTTTATAGTTATTGTGGTCCGGCATTAAAATGTTGCTTTCAACTGGGAAGATACAAAGCTCAAGTATGCTGGCGAATCAATTGGTTAAGGCGATTGATACCTCTGGTATGCGTGGTGCTGTTGCTCATTCCTTCCATAGGGACTCGTCTCAGATTGATGCATTTGGCACTGCCTGGAACGGAACTGAACACACACCAGACGAAAGCTTTTATCATCAGTGGTTCTTGAGAGCCTTAATTTACCCGCTACGGAACATAGGAGATGCTTTGCGGTAGAGATCTCGTTTTCTGGAGATACTGTGCGTCTTGTTTTGATGAAAAGCTTACTTCTGCGTCGTACATTAGATGCAAGTTTTAGCTTATAGTAAACTTGGGCTCTTGCGAGAGGTCAGTTCTGGGGTTGGCGAAAACGAAGTAGTCTGTAGATGCTTGTAGGCGTAAATGCTTGCTCTACTGTAGTATTGCTCCTCTGTCTGGGGCTCTGCTGCTGCCAGGCACTTTCGTCTGTCGGTTGCTTACTCAGGTTAATTTAGTGAATGTATCCCATAATGAAGACGTTCCTTGCCTCTGTTGGTTTCGCAAGGCCTTTAAAAATGCGGGATGTTGTTGGTGCATTCCTCTTCCATCTGATCCCTCTCCCCTTCAAAAAAACTCTGTACAGCCGAGGCCCATCCCTCTAACACTGATGTCCATTATTATGTGAAACTCATTATACAGCCCATTCTGTGTGCCCGTTCTTTCTTTTTTTCTTTCTTTCTTTTGATATTAAAGCTTCCCGCCAGAAACTCACACTGGCAGCTGAAACATACCAGTAAAAACGCTGAGATAGAGGGTGTGTTCGATTCGGCGCCGAAGTTAAGCCCTCAAGGCTTAACTTGCCCAACATTACGGACAGGTGCGCTGGCTTCGATCCGGTGAATTGAGCTTCAAGGATTAACTAACCTGCAATCGGCTGCCCTTGGGACTTGCAAAAGTTGACCTTGCTGCGTAAAATTGAATTTTCAGCTGACTTAACGTAACCGCGTTGTCTGTCACTTATAACACGAGCCGAAGTGACGAAGGTGAAGCTTCTGTCTGAAGTTCCGGACAAATCAAGCCTCTGAACTTTAATTGTGGTGCTCGATCGAACATGTCTAAAGTCAATTGAACTTTGCGCATATCTTTACACATTCTGAACTTTTTTACACATTCACATTTCTTATTTCGTCACGTTTGTACAAGATGTGCGAAATTATGAGCATATAACTATAAGTTTAATGAAAATGTTGATCTGTAGGCATTCTAGACAGCCGTGAATTGCGTAGTGAGTGGTGCTTCCTGACAACGTTTCGGACTTTGTGCTCTTATAAGGTTTGCTCGTCCCTTGATTGCCGAGCCTGTAGTGTTTTATTGTAATTGTTGAAGATGTCTACCTCCTTCTGCACGGCCTACTGTCGGCACGTAATAACCGTGGCCAGTGCCATGGCCCACAACCCTAATGATGTTTTCTTAAACTTATATTGATACTAATGTTACCACAACTCTCCAAGAGCTTACGCTTTCTTCTCTTAACGAGTCGAAATGAGCCATTACCATATTTGAGGAACTTCTTATTGAGAATACATCCGTCAATTTTCCCTAAATATCTTCAGAAACAAAGAAACAAGACGTTTCCTTAACACAACAGTGAAAGTGCGATCTTCCCTCCCCTCCCCCCCCCCTTTACTGATACGCATCGTGCATGTTTGCCCATTGGCATTGAACCTCTAATATTATTCTCTAAGCTCGTCTACTTCTTTTGTTCTTTCACTATATTTTGTTTTGCAATTCGCAACTTTAGCTACAGAACGGCTTCACAAAACGGCTAGGTCACTGGCGTGCGGCGGTGATGATGCCAGTCGTACTCTGTAGCATTTAAACGTGTCCACACGACAGTCTTTTTTATCCATACGCATTGCTGCATGAGCCTCTGGTTGTGTTGTTGTGCCATTCAAGAAGCGACAAAATGCTAAGTTTTCGGCGTTTTATGGCGGTGTGGAGCTGAAGAGATCTTCGTAAATTTGCTAGTGAGACCTGCTAATATTTTTGTTGATGTTTTGGTAGAGTTTAGAGAACATTCGAACTCGCAGTGGATGGATGGATGTATAGGGACCGTCTTGTTAACATGCCTTCTCTTCAGAAATTCTTTATGTTCAATCACGTTCCTTTTTTTTCGTTTAATCTTACTGCGCATGGCAATTTCCCCTTTTTTCGTTAAGTATGTATGTATGTTTCCTGTTTGCCTTGATCCGCGCACATATTTAAGAATTTTTCTCGATTTATTTAGCTATGATAACCTCTGTAATATTGTTCCCAAGCAAATGGGTGAGCATTGACCTCAATGTGTCATGAGTTACGCTCGTATGCGAGGTAATTTTTTTTTTTTTAATGTATAGCAACAGCACTGAAACGTACTTTGGTCTCCCAACCACGCTTCTAGCGATAATTTTCAGCACTAGCCCAGTGGGGGTACGTGAGATTCATCTGAGAGCAGAGAATTATCTAATGGTAATTTAACTCAGCGGAGGAATACGGAATAATTACTGGTAATTGGGGGGGGGGCAGCAAGTAAAAAGAATTACCACACCTATGGATACGAGGTTTATGTATATATATATATATATATATATATATATATATATATAAAAGATCTACAATGTACTCGTAATAAAGACCAATGTGTATTTGTTTGTTTGTTTATTTATCTGTTTATCCATTTTCTGTCACGCTTTAACAAAGCATAGAGGCGGAAATTAGCCCTGGTCGTCCTCTCAAGTTCCATTGAAAACTGTTAGGTAGAAAATAGGCCGGGTTGCAGAAGATGGCAAACGTATCTTAATTAGGAACAGTTGAAATTCAAACAATGAAGACAATGTAGGCTTAGTCTGATTTGTACGAATATTAGCTCCTCCATATATCGAATCTACGGCAAAGTATCGGGCGACCATATGTCTGAATGCACGTCTTGCATTACCGAAGTTGAAATCGCAGCACTGAAGATATCTGAAGCTTCCATTTGCACTCTCATTCATCTTGATACGTAGTTTCTTCCCACAGATGATTTCGTTGCGTCAGCTATTATCCCAAACTTATTCAATGGTCGATGAAGCAGCTTTCGCTAAGCAAAAACCATTGGACCTGTCAAGGCTAGCCTACCATATCCACAATACCGAATCTGAGCTATTACTTTGAGCGTTGCTGGTCGGGCTGCAATAAGCCACGTATTTTCTCCATTTCGGAGAAAAAAGTTTTGATACTGAGCGGCTCTGAAGCCGTAAACGCTCTTCTCAGGGTGCTTAGGTTAGCAGTTGTAATAACGAAAGTATGATCAATGAAGAAGGTCATCATAAATTCTCCGCTATCATTTTATGACAGCGCGGGCCCTCTAGTAAGAAATATCTGCTATCATTTCCATGACGATCTGCACATCTGTGATAGGTTACAAGACTGAAGATGGTGCTTAAGTCAATAGGGTTAGCTTAGTTACCAGTATGTTCATTCTACATCGTAGGGAGTTGCGATCCCAGTGTATTACCTTAATCTTGAAGCACGAATTGCCTCTCGTTTTCTCTTTACCGATTGTTGCTGTTCCCATATGCAACCATCGTCCGTCCGTCACGGACTGTCCATTTTGCGTTGACATACTACTTGTTCTTTTATTTTTCTCGCTGTAGGCACTTCGAAAAGATTAAACTGTTGTAAACTAGTATATACACTTAAGCTAAGAGTACTGATTTACGGATACGTAGAGAGTTTTTGAAAAAGTAATTGATAATTCATAAGCATCTGGCAGCTGCCTCGTACCACGCACTGATAAATATCTTCCTTTTCAAACGAGCTAATCAATAATTCATAAGTTTTCTAGAAGCTACCTGGTGCCAATTATAGTTAGATATCCTCTTAGTTCAACGAGTTAATTAAATTCCGTACGTATTTACTGACGCTGCTTCGTTCCGCTGCCCGCTAGATATCCTAGTTATTCACCGAGCGTTTACTTCTCTCGTACGAAGCCATGGTGGCAGTGAGAATAAGTTCCCTCCGCTCTTCAAAAGACTTCACTGAGAACTCGGACATCGCTGAGGGCTTTTATTAATAGTGAAGCGTTTTATGTGATGCTGGGCAGAGGGCCTTCCCTCCCCCTCTTTCTCTCTCTCTCTCTCTCTCTCTTGACTTCATGACTTTCCTCGATGTTCTTGTCTTTGGCATACATCCAAGCTCGGCAGCGGGGGATTCTTACTTGAACAACATTGCCCATAGAAGATGAGTGTTGGTCATGCCTAAAGTAAAGGGCCTCTAAACTTCTGCCCGCACTTGTTACTCATGTTGGAGATATGGTGGCTAGGCTTTAGCCTAGGAGGGCCTGGATACGTGCCCTGGGAAGTCTGCACTGCAGGAGTGTCCGGATACTTGCCCTGTGATATCGGAACAGAAGCAGTTGGCTGCAGGACTGCCTGGATACGTGGCTAATGCAGACGAAACGACATTTACCTTCTCTAGTAAAGCAATAGGTTTGGAATTTTATTCCACCAACGAATTTCATTTTCTACTTGAAAAAAAAGACATTAGTCATTGCCTGTGGAATCACAGATTTTGCGTCGGCATAGGTAAACCACGGCATCTCTGTTGTAGAAAAATAACTGGCAAATAATTTTAGCTTGGTGTTCTCTGTTCACACTGCCTCAAGTAATATGTTTGCTCTGAACTTCCTTTTTCTATTTCGACTTGTGACTAAGCGCGCTGATTCGGTGTAGGGACACATCGTATTAGCGTTCCACATGTCTATCGACATACTGCATGTCTCGTCTTTTTTTTTTTTTCTCTCTGAAACGCCATTTTTCCACAACTCGAGGTTTAGCCTCTACATTTATCATTCTCTCGTGCTCCAGCAAGACACTCTAATCATTAATCACCACTTTTCGAACATCGCTTATAAACTCCTCACATCTCTCGCATTTCCTGATAAGATTCGAACATTTGACTCGAGTCTAAACCTAATTGTTCCAAGCGGCCCCCCCAAATATCGGTAAGTGCAGTCCAATTCTGGTATTCTCCCCACGACCTGAAGCTGCTGGGCCGCGACGAATTAGATCTGTCGAGTGGTGCGCTCTCCTGCTTAGTATGCCGGACCTCTGCACTCTGACAGGCATATGATTCCTGGAAAACTGATCCAGTTATTGAATTTTCTCTGATTAGATTGAGTGGTAAGAATTCAAATGGCTGTAAATTGGACGACCGCAGAGACGTGATGTTTGAGCGAACTGTTCGGCGGAATTGTTGAGAGAGAATGTGCTGGTTTTGTAAGTAGCTTCATGGAAAAGAGAATTATTTTCAGGAAAGAGACCAAGTGTCATGAGAAATGAGGATAATTAGAGACAAGATCCGTTACAGTTGTGACATTCATTTTCTTTACGTACACATTATCAAAGTTGTTTTACGTAATACATCAACAAATAATTTCTTTCTTATTTTATGGAGAGTAATAGTTTCCACGGTTGCTGCTAAACTACCCATTTTAATTCTTACACACGCTACAGCTGCTGGTTTTAAAATCCTTAATTTACAAACACGTGACAAAAAATCTAATTTTCTAGAATTGGAGCAATCAGGTAGTAAAAGTTAGCGCCGTCGCTTGAGGGCAGTACATGAATACTCATCATGAGCTTAACCTGATACAAAAGGAGAAATAGCTTGACATGCTGCTTAACAATCATGCTTGCGCATGATAATCTTTTCATGAATAGTTTTCTGATAACGCATGTGTACGTAACTGTTGCTACCTCTCCTCAGGGGCCGTGCGATGGGCTGAGAGAAAGATTAAGGGCCCCTCACACTACACATGCCACCAACTCAAACTCAGTGCGCAAACCCGAACTCATGCCAATTTGCGTCGTGTGCGGAGACGCTCATGCTCCAACACACGCCCAATTTCTAGGCACGAGTTGGAGTTGATGAGATTTTCCTGATATTTTGTGGCGGAGATTACGGCCTGTACTGCCCAAGGAGGTTTGTAGCTCTATTCAACCTCCATGGTGCTGCCGACTGACAGTATCTTGCAGCGGAACTGAGAGATTGGGCTTACGCAGTGTGTTGGGAAGCAGGCTTGCACAAGTCGCAGCTCCAACCTTGCATGAGTTGGAGTTGGTGGCATGTGTAGTGCATGGTTCCCTTAATACGTCAATCACGTTAACCGATCTTATACAGGTGTGCAAAGCGTAATTGTAAGAGCTGGGCGAAAGCTCAGGTAAAAACACGTTCACCACACCATAGATTACGTGAGCAGCTTCAGTTAGGCCTAAAAGACGCCTTTCATTGGTACCCATTTTGCTTCCTTACTTTTCCATAATGCTGCTGATGGGGCTAATTTCTGTTCTTCCTCTTAAGCCTATCCCGATATGCTGTTCCCATGCACATTAATCCAACGTGAAAACACGTGCGTGCGTATGTTCTAAGTTTTTATTAACATTCTTCTTCTTCTTTGACGTCGCCTTGCTGTGGAAACGAAGGCTTAAATTATTCAATGTAAAACCAGTTGTTCTGATCTTCCTTCTCGTTGCCAACTTTCTGCTCCCATTCGCGTGTAATGTAGGAACATCGTGCACGCGATAGACGTTAATCTTGGCATGCTATGTGTTCCTTTTGTCTTCCTCTCTTCGAATTACTGCGCACCCTGTAGTTAGGGTAACACATAATAAAAATGAAATATCATTAGCTACCGATAGTATAGCTAAATCTGCGGTAATTTTTCCGTAGACTTACGACGCACTACTTTGATTCTTCCGCTGGGGAAATTTTTGCACAGAGTATGAACAGAATTTATTTTTTATTCGTTTAATGACATGAAATATAGATCGCTATATCGCTATTTGAAAAACTAAAATCTGCAGCAATCTGTGCTACCAGGCATACAACGACACGGTGTGTCAAGCAGGAAGTCCATAGTTTTAGTACGTGGACCACTTCATGCTTCATGTTGGCACGTTAGTCAATAACAAGTTAAACTGGCAATTAACTGCAATAGAAATGAAAACACAAGCTTATAAAAGGGACCCTGATATCATTACCTCAGTCAAGAAGCCATTGCTTTGCCTATGTCTATAAGCAACGTAACTCAAAAATTATGGGCAGATCTTTATGAAACAGACAGTAACTGTTGAGATGTCTTACGGAACATAGGATTAAATTCTTGTGAAAACCCGCCAATTTGTTTGTTTCTTTATCTATCCGATTGCCTGTCTTTGCCTGTTGTTAGGTTAGTTAGGTTCGCCCATCCTATGTTATGGGGCGCGGCGACCCCAGGGGGCTAATGTAGGTTACCGTAGCCATTACTATGCCTTCGGGACGTCTATCTTTCGTGCCCACTTTGCTTCCTTCCATTTTCATACTCTTACTTGTACTTGCTCATGCTTTATTCTGATCTTCCTCTTCTTTTCCGACTTACTGTTCTCATGCGCGTTGATCCTGTGTGGGAACACCTTCGTGCATGAGTTTCCCATATTGCTATCGTCATACTATATGTTCCTTACTTCTTCCTCTGTTAGATCGCCATTGTTGTGGAGACGGAGGCCTAAACTACTAAATTTTATAATAATAATTTTGCCTGTTACTTACATAACTTGAAAAGTTGTGAATAGATTTCATGAAATTCACAGGAGCTGATTATCAGGAATATTATGGTGAAGAGTTGGTTACATTTTGGTAGTGATCCGGCAATCCATGTCAGTTTGTCTCTCTGTCAATCATTCTGCAATTTTGAACTACGGTTGCTTGGCGGAGGGCTACACTCTCGGAGTGCAGCTCTAGTTGTTAATGGTTCATGCGCTAAAAGGATATTTTTTTTAGGCAATTATCCCACATTATGCTGTACCGCCTCCTGTCTACATCATGTAAATGCTCAAAATTTCATACAGAGCTGGTGCGTATGTCTCGGCTCTGAGATGCTACGCACAGTCGTCCTCTTGTCTGCTGTTTTCCCGAGAACCGTAATTTTTTACCGCGTCATAACGGCTCAGGTCAGATCAGGTTTTAGACGTAACTTCGGGTCCTCCCTGGCAATGGGCCTGTTGATCCGTCTCATGTCAACTGTCTAATTTATTATTGTTACGCCTCACGCTTCTTAACTTCACTTGCACTACACTGGTACCTCGTCATAGAAGCTTTCTTGTCCATAGGAATGCTATGGGGACACCACACCCTTGCAGCAAAGTAAGAGCCTCAGTAACAGGGGTAATTTACGATCTAATCTTGTTTTTTAAAGCGCTCAACACATGATTCGCCTCGAGAGGATGGGTGGAGAGGGAGACACCACCACCTCACCACACCACCCATGACCCGAACCACTGTCACAATCTCCTTACGTCGCAGAACGTTTAACTGCAGTGGTACTCTTATCGCGAGAGCTCTCTTGTATCGGGCTGATCTTTCAGCGGCTAGATGTTCAAAACTATGGCACATTCACTTGATTTTGTGGTGGAAGGCTTTGAAGCGTGTGCTCTTTCCAGCATACAATCAAAAGCACAAGTTGGTACGTGGTTGTCCAACCTATAGGTCATTTATGCTAGATTATAGATAGACCTTAGATATGTAGCCTATCGGATTGATGTGCGATCTGCAAATCTTCGCCTTACGTTGTGCGTACGAATGTGATGCGCGGCTGTGGTATAATTATGTGCCTGTGGCTAACGGCACGTTCTATTTGCCCACTGTGGTCGACAGTACTGAAACTGAGGGAGAGTTTGAAAGGCTTCCAAAAACCTTTTGTTTTTAATGTAATGTGTAAAATATTATATGCATATTATAGACATATATACCTAATTATATATACCTATCACGTTTTACATATTACATTCAAAACGAAAGGTTTTGGAAGCATTTCAAACTCACCCTCCGTTTCAATATCACCCGCCGTTACGGTATTTCCTCAACTTCTGTCGTGGCCTTTGATTTCGGGTGGTAATCACCAATCAATAATATTACCTTTGAGGCAACAGAAAACGCGCTCCAAAAAGTTACGTCAGCAGTGGTCAGGCCGACATACGGGACGTCTTTCATTCAGTAATCGCTTTGGTTTCTGCATCTTCTTCTGCTGAACGTCTTCCTCCCGCTTTCCTTCTTCTTCCTCGATCGACTGTTCCCGTGCATCGTGTTCCTCCATGCACGTGTTTTTCTCTGCACGTGTTTTTCTGCGCACGTGTTCGTCCGTCAACGTGTTCCACGGTGCACGTGTTTGCCCTTGTTATTACCGTACTCGACGTGCCATCTTTTGGTTTCTAATGCCGGGACACGCACGGAGGCAGTATTGGGAGGAGAGAGCCTCAACTCTCCTTTCTTTCTCGAGTACACAAATGGTGATCCAGATTTTTTGAGCTGGCGGTTGGACTCTCTAATCTGGCTGATGTTAGCTTGATAATAGCACAAGCAAATTGGCACAGCCTCCCCCTACGATAGCTGCGAAGGCCTTATCAAGACAATGCCGCTCTCGAATCGGAAACTCCACTCAGCCAGTTCTGAGGACATGTGTAGTTGCGACGATCCCGTAGAGTAGAAATAGGACGTGCCCTCCTCTCTATACCTCCTCCGTGGGAACACCCCTTACAACCCCACATCCAACTGGATGCGAGGATGTGCAGCTTCATCCCGATACACAGTTAATTACAGTCAGTATCTATCATCGATACGGTGCCACGAACGACGAGCGAACTGCTCATCTGCCGATAAGGTTGAGCGAGCGATGACATAGTGTAGTTCCGGTATAAAAAAAAAGTAATGTGTATGGGGTCCCTAAGCAGACTTGTGCCCCAGTCTATAGCTGCCAATCTGTATCACTGCTTAATTATTAGCTGAATAGCTCGCAATAGTAAAAGAACGCTGCAATTACAGTATTGCTGCAGTTGGCGAAGATGTATAGGCGTCAGCATGGTGTAAGTCCACTCCGTCGGAGGGCAATATGTCTGTTCGGGGCTCAGCGCCTGCTATAATACTGTTGCGTGAGGTAGTGCGATGATGCAGGCTGTGAGTTATCGCGAGGACTCTGGTTTGAAGAGGAGAATACCACCGCGACTCGTAATCTCTTAATTAAATGCAATTTTTGTAGGAGCCAGATGAAGTGCTTCAAATTAACGTACACTTGGGTACACCGTAGCAAACTCTTGCTGTAGTGTTCTGCTACAAGGCTTCTTTTTCCTATCGTGTTGCTACGGGAGAAAAGTACTTGTAGGAAGGGAAAACTGCCTAAGTGAGATAAAGCTAATCCTGTCTCAGCTTGTGTTACTTCGCCACAAAAAATATTTCCCGGAGGAATAGAATAGGAAAGAGGACCCTTGTAGCAAAGTAACACAACCTGGTGACACTATGGTTACGCCATGGCTGTTGCATCTAGTATACTAAAAATTCTTTCCATTGGTTCCTACAAGTCGATCTCAGCCAAACCCGCCCGTCCGAAACCTTAGACAGGAGCTTTTGTTTCGTCAACTTCAATCGTGTTGCAGGTGTTGAAAGCACCCCAAGTACGCTTGAGACTGCTGGAAGCGGATCTTGATTGAGTTTCCGGCCCGCACTATCGTCGTTCACGACGATTTTGCGTTCAATTAAGCTTTCTTGCTCGCACCACCACTAAAATGAACATAACCTAGGCTAACCTAACCTAGCCAAACCTAACCTACCCCTACATAACCTGACCTCCTCACCTAACCTAACCTCCTTACCTAACTTTCTAACCTAACCTTACCTACCATAACCTAACCCAACCTAACCTTTATAACCTTACCTAACGCTACTTTACGTTACCTAACCTTACCTAACCTAACTTAACCTAACTTTACCTTACCTTACCTAACCCAACTTTACCGAACCTAACCTAACCCAACCTAATCAGCGATACAGCAAGCAGCGCGGAGCACCAACTTGAACGCCGTTCACACCCACACGATCTGCGTACACATACACGCACACAAATCGTCGCGAACGACGATAGCGCTTCCGGCTCTCCCTCGCAACTGCTTCAAGATAACGCCTGGAATTCGATTGAGCGGCGCGAAGCCTAGGCACCTGACTGTGTCGTTACGAGCCCATCAAACAAGTCTTTAGTACTGAACAGATTAAAATTACGAGAAGTTCCTCGTGCGGTGAGGAGGGGAGCGGCAGTATAAGACATCCATCTAAGCTCCTTGGCATAAGATTAGGTTCGTCCATCCTATGTCATGGTCATGGGAAAGTCTTTCTATCTTGGCTAGGCCTTCGGGACGTCCTTTCCTTCGTGCTGTTTCACTGTTTGCATCCTCCGTGCTTCTACTGATGATTTTTTGCTGCTCTTCCTCTTGATTCCTGTTTGTCCCGCCTATGCGTGAGGAAGAGAAACTGATTTTGCTCGACACACTGTGTGTCCTTCTCTCTTCCACTCCGTCTATCCCACCGAACAGTGGGAATAGGAGTTTTGAATTGGGAGAACTCGACTTCTGCTACTGCAGCCATCAAATACTTCAGTTCGTTATTTTATTTTTTTTTACAAGCGGGCATTAGGCAAGGACACATTCCAGGACTCATTCCGGTGCCAGACAATGCGCCTGTGTCCGTGTGTCCGAGCGGCCGTGATGGCGGTCATTAGCCACCGCAGCGCTGTGCTCTCGAGCCTTTATCACCGCTATGTTACCACCATCATCATTGGCTTGTGGACATCCATCATCATGGAGGTCTTTCCGGCTGCCACAGTCCCTCGTTCTCTCCTGCTTGGTGCGTCGTGATGTTAAATTTTGCGAGCGATGGTGCAGTTTAGCGACCGGCAGATAGTGATGGGTCACGTGCCTAATGGATAGGTTAGTCACCGTCGCCTAGCCTGTTTGTGGAAGACAGCTTTCTGTCTGGATCACAGCATGAGCTGCAGGGCTATCCTTGGTAGATTCGCACATCATTATGTGTCATTCAGATTCAGGAGGATCCTGTGGAGGGGAGGGGGGCTATCTCAACTTGAGTTAGGTCTTTCTTGTTCTGTTCGCTTCTTTCATTCACTCCGGGCACCTACATTTGTGTTGCTCTTTCTCATACTCTTGGCTGCAGCGCAAAAAAAAATGTTTCAGAAGAAGCAAATCTAGGTTTTGTAGGCTTGCTTGTAAAAGCTAAGCGTCATTTGCCAGCCCAGTCCGATGACTAGTTGCAGCTCCCTGAATGAAGTGAAGCGCAAGCCGTGCTCTATTGCCGACAGCGCAGAGATCTACTCGTGTGTCCCCCCGCCCTGCCAGCACTGTCTGTTCGGCTACTTAATGGGACCCTTGTCATTGCGGCTGTATTGCGAGCTGCTTGTTTTCGGCAGGAGCCTAGTGAGATCTAATAATCGCATTATCTAGCCAGATAGTCGATAGTCTGACATTAATGGTTTTTTACTCACATAAAATTGATTCGGTGTTAATTCCTATGGACTAAATTCTAAAAACTTGCACTCCGGTGAGCGATTAGGAAAAAAAAAAAGTCTTGCACCATGGTGCAGTTGACCAGCAGAAGGGAGAGTTTGTACTGCGGAGTATTCCACGATCGCCAAGTCTTTGACCGGAGCCGCAGCGGGCGGCACTGCCGGTCGTGGGAGCCGAACAGAAGAGCAACAATCGACAGCATGAGATCTGGTAAAAGTCAAGTCCTCTCTCTCCTCGATAGTGAACCCACGTGCACTGGTTCGTGCTACAGATAAATGGCCATTACGCCCCAGAACAGTCTACGGCTGTAGTCAACAACACATTGTTCGAGCAATAGAGTCCTATTGATGGCAGGTCTCGACCAACAACAGGGCCCCCTACCCGACCCTAAGGTAGTTACCTCGCACGTTTCATCCCTGGCTTGGGGTTGAACGGCCGATCAGATAATGAGCGAATCAGCAACCTTGACCACTTATCCTCTAGGAGTAATTTCGGAACCGTGGTTTTAGCACCCTGGTTTTTGGGATCGCAAGACCGCAAGCGCTCGCTTCCACGAAGCCGCCACTTTTAGGACTGCTTTATTAGGTATTGTCGAGTCTCTCTCTCCCTTCCTCATGTTATCTCATTCTCTAAAGTATCTTGTTTTATCTCTTCAGCTCAACGGCTATGCCTTTCCGTCTCGTTCGTTTCATAGCTCATCATGTTCCTTCGCTCGATACTAATGTAGGCAACAGGATACGGGTATGTCCCTAAGGGCGAGTTCTCACGTCATTCATGTCAACGCGGTCACTCATCCACTATCTGAATGTGTTACTGTGTCCTAGAAATGGCAGAAAAGTGCATTGTTTTCTGAGTTTTAGTTCACTTCAATTTTAAAGAGACATCCATAACTTGCCTAGAGCCACTTGCAGAGGAAACTTGAGTTGACGGTCAACATTTTAATAACTTCTTGTGACGTACACAAGGTTGTGTTGACAACGACGCTACAAGACTTTTGGACGGGTGGATGAGTGAACGCGTTGATACAAGTGACGTGTGAACACGCCCTGAGAGAGTTTCGCCCGTCGACGGTAGACATCAAATACCGTACACCCAATACAGCTTCGTCTCTCAACAGCAACAATATGCATTTATTTCAGGCAAGGTCGTTTACCAAAATTTGTGAACACAGCATCGCTGCCATATAGGGGAGTCACTCCTCAATTTATACAACTGCATCAATATGCCGGTGTGTGTATCATTGTTAACAGAACTCATTTAGAGCTGTCGGTGCCATAGAGGCGCTTCACCTTCAGCGGCCGTAACAGTGAATCGAGCGATGTTGCCGCTTTGGGTCATCGGAAAGAAATTAAAAAACAATTACTCTATGCAGTTGAACATTCTGGTTTTTTATGCTTATTCACTAGTGAATAGCCTGCAACGCTATCCTCCCATTATTTGCTATGTACATTGATAGGATTATTACCCTAGCGCACATCAAAGTCAGGAAAAACTATCAAAGAATAAATCTATTTGGAAGTTTACGTATTGCGCTGTATTTCTGCAGCTAGGAAACAGTTCATTATCTACTTTTTGCTCACTTAGAAAGTTTGAGAACGTGTGATGTGTGTGTGTGTGTTTTTACTTCAACTCCATTCTTTACCTTTTTTGGCCCGTTTCTTAACAGTTTTTCATGGTTATTTTTTACTTCACATGACCTTTTCTGGACTTTTTGTTGACTCATCTAGAGGGACCATTTAGTGATGTTCCAAGTACTGTAATAATTACGAAAGTAAATTTTTAAAAGAGGTATTTGAGGGCTAACTTGTTTATCGGAGATGCAGAATGTACCAGATACTGAGGTACGGCAGTGCACCAGTGTTTACGATGCAGTAAACGTCATACTATTTATCGATCGTACTCTCTCGCAACTACAAATATAGTATCTCTCATGAGGGAGGGAGCACAGATATAGGCCATATTATATGCGGTTCCATTATTTAAATTCGCCAGGCCTATGCAAACTGAACGTAGTCGTGACTATATGAAGTTCCTATAGGTTGCTTTACTATAGGCCTTCTCGCTGGGTCAGTTTCCCTCCTTCTTTCCTACTCACTATCTCACTCGAAAATTTATCGGAATTTATCCGATGTTATCCGATATTGCTCACTATTTACTATCCGATAATGCTCACCATTTACTCGCAGGCAGCCTATAAATGCCTATAAATTTTCGATTGGATACTGACAGCGTTCGTTGAGTTCTACCTCTTCTTTCCTGATTGGCTGGTCCCTCTCCCTGCGTGCCTTGTTGACCCAATTTTCTAAGTATGCGCTACTGAATCTTCCATGCCTTTTCTTTTCTTAACCCTTCACGGCATGACTCAATTTTGCATCTCTCGTGATATTAGGCACACATCACGCATGATGAACCATGCTGTGAAGGGAAGCATGCTGTGTTACACTCAGGGAGGCTTCAATGGACGTACATATAATCTCATCTTATGCAGTTCGATTTTTTACGATATGATATTGGCCAGGAGTTTATCAGCACTCTTGGTACTGCATGCAGCAGTTATATGGAGTTCTCTTTGTTAGGAATATCTTATGGCGGCACCACAATTTACAACAATTACAAGAGGATATTAATTTCGAAAGTCGTTCAAGTCAAGTACTTTCTACGGGTATCTTGGATATCGGGACGACGGACGTGAGAGCTGAACATCTAGTCATAAAGTGAAAGGATGATCGCCTAACGTAGCTTCAGCAAAAGTGACCGTGTGAGGACCAAATATAACGTCTCGTGTAGGAACTGGCGTTGTGCAAAACGTTGTACATGACGTGCGTTGGTCTCAATACGGCCAATTTGTAAGTTAGTTTGGTTGGTCCATCCTGTTAAGGGAAGCAGCGACCCCAGGGGATCCGGAGATCCTGTAGGTTGCTCTAGCTATAACTAGGCCTTCGGAACATCTTTTCTCCCTTCTGTTTTCATACACCTAGTGATTATGCTTTCTCCTGGTCTTCCTCTTCATTCCCGACTTGCTGTCCACGTACATGCGCGTTGATCTCTAGCCATGCTACATGCCCCTTCTCTCTTTCACAGTGTGCGCTGTTAGTAGTAACGAATAAACTACGAATATAAATTTATATTAATAATAACTCTAATACGTAAAAGTCAAAGCCTTGCATTCATGCCAAATGGTAGAAACTTAGAATGCCGGTATTTACTCCTGAAAAGGTGAGGGGTCACGATTCAATGCTTGTTGAAGCAGCATCAACAACTAGATACATATGACCGCAATTAGTTTTTCTTCTATGCCATTGACTAATACAGAAAACTACTTAAATTAATAACTGAGTTGATAGCTGATTATAGCAAACTTATAGATAATCAGCGGCTGATCACTTAATTAAGATCAAGACAGTTGGACTCGCATGAGTTCAGAGCAGGTTGTGAAACTCGCTGAGTAATATCTATTGTTTGATCATCGAAGTCCACTTTCTTGACGCAGTAGTTATTACATTTTACGATTAGAAAAATATAAGTAAAACAATTAAATTGCTCATGCTTCCGTTTTTCATGCCGCCTGAACTACTTTCTTTAACTCAGAATTTACTATTTACTAGAATGTACTAATTTACATAACATATGTTATGTTTCCATCGTTTGTGACAGCTTGTGCATGCCCTCCTATACGTATATGTACAATTGTGCCTGTAATAACTTTCGGTTTGTATTTAATTATGTTTCGCAATTACCGTATATTAAATAGTTGCCGTACGCTAAACGAATGCTGAACATGAAACAATTACCGTACATTAAACAAATATTGGTCCGAGCGCTTTTAGGTACAGTATTCAGAAATCTAAATATCCGTTATTGATACTCATACAACGTCCAGCAAACACGGGTGCTGTGTAGTGCCAGTGGCCGTAGATGCCATCAGTGAGGTAGGGGCAGATGTTTGTCCCTTTGTGGACCCGGTGGATCTCAGGGCCCACTTTCAAATTTCGTAATCCATACGAAAATTGATGTTTCATGTAGACGGCGAAGGGTTGGATGTCAATTCATAGAGCACGGTAGCTGTTCACTGTAAGGTAGTTGCATCATTTGCGTTGTCTAAATTTTTTATGTAATGGCTATGAGAAAAAAATGCCTGTTACTGTTGATATTTTTCATATATTAACATTTATAGTTAGTTATCAGTGACGCATTGCTTGCATGTTAATTTCTTATGAATTTAATTGCCGATGTTGTAGCGATTTGGTTATTTTACGTTAAGCGAGATCAATCATTTAGAGGTCACAAGTGCTTGTCCGATGAGACTAACAGTCCGAGCAGGTAAGCCAGGAGCGCCTAACCTTAACAAGCACCAGCACATGCCAGGTAAGCCAAAAATTAAATAATTTTGTACCGGAAGTGTTCGTTTTTGGCCGTCTCGTCTTATGCAGTTTTTAATTCACGAGTGCATAGCCTACATATGTACAGCTCCTACACATAAAGAACTAGAACCTGATAAAAAGAAACTACATAAGACGAGGTGACGAAAAACGAGGACTTTCTGAAGTGTAACCAGTTAGTTAAGATAAGCTTCTTGTGGTATGTAAGTAAGGTGAATTAGAGTACGTAATAATATATCAAATTATAGGGTAAGTAATAATTTGAGCAAGCTTTACGTGCTTGATGTCTATTGTTAGCAGAGCTGAGTGCCACCTTGTGACAGTTGCATCAGTTAATAAAAAAACAGGGGTTGCGCCCCTCTTAGGGAAAAAGATTGATAATGAATTTAAAAAGTAGTAACGGGAACTTGGGAACTTGCGGCCCCTTATGTACAGTAATTATATTGTTTCTTTATAAAAAATTGTGTAAATTGCAAGGGCTGCAGGGCCGCAGACAGTAAATGGGACAGCAACGCAGACCGCAGGGCACCAGGCGCGGTCTGCAGAGCGGGGAACTTAGAACTTAGAAATTGCTGGCGCTCGGTCTCTCTCGACTTTGAATGTTTAGACCAGAGGAATGTTGGAGTTGACCATCCTCCATACCTGTCACAGTACGGCCAGTATTGTGCTAGCGATGATGAAGCTAGAAATGGATATGTAGTTCCCGGTTTTAAATTACGGATAGTTCATTCTAGTCCAACCCCTCAGCAGGCTGATGATGAGCCGTTGAGTTCAGTTAGCAAAGGTCACTCTTCGACATGTTATGAGAGTCAAGCACTCAAGACAGCGCTGTAACTCGCCTTAGCCATCAGAACATCTTATTTTTGTGCCCAATTTCTCGTTTACTTCTGGTACTCCCACTCTAAATTTTTATTTTACTCATTATCTCTTTCCTGATTTTTGTTCCCGTACGTGCATAATCCTCCGTACATAGGTTCACAATCTTTCTTGGCTTACGCCGTAGATCGGACACCGGCCGTTGCAGCGTCCAGATAGGCTTAAACTAGTATACATAATAATATCTATTTACTAATATTATAAACTAATACAGGCGGTGAGCACGAGGATCGTAGGTTGGATCTGAACTAATATACATAAAATCTATTTCCTATTATTATTAACTAATACAGGCGGCGAGCACTAGGATCGTTGGTGGGATCTGGTGGTTCTTCACCCTCATCATCATATCGTCGTACACCGCCAACCTCGCCGCCTTCCTCACTGTCGAAAGAATGATTACGCCAATTGGTGAGTGCAGCTTTGAGTAGGCGAATTCTTCCGTCCTTCATAGTAGAGAGGGAATGCCAATTTTGAATTTCTGGGGATTTAGGTTTAAGTGGGACAATCAACCCATTTCGTAGATGTAGCCCAGTGATAAATGTTCACAACTGCATGGGAATGTTGGCAGTTAATGGGTTAACAAATATAGATACATATATTTATATGACTCCTTATCCCCTTTAGAAGTAATCGCTGTTATATGGTCTTTGTATCTAATACGGCGGGAAAATTTGGCTATAAAAATAATAAGATATATTTATATATTGCTTTGGATATACTAAACAGTAGCTTAGCAATTCTTCTCAAACTGGGTACAACGTAGAGGCCAGATGATTCGACGGAACTTCGTTCTATTTAGTTTAGATTATTTCATGTAAGGTGGACCAATTTTTCTAGGTATGTCTCTACGATATATTGTTCATGTATGGTATTTCATTGTTAGCTTTTAAATTTTCATTCTAGTTGGCTTCCACAACATTTTTGTATTGTCTTAACATATAATATGCATATCTTATTAAGTAAAATAACACATTATTTAGCATTTATTTTAGGAAAGACTTACAGTAAAAATTTGAGTATGATAGCTATTGTTTTTGAAACAAACGCTCATTACGGCTGCATTTGTGAATTGCAGTCTGTGGGCTCAGCCGTTTTGCTGTGATGATAATTTTTTCAGCACTAAGACCTCCTTCGCTTAAATGATCGGTTGACGTTCAAATATATACATCAGAAAAATCGCTTCCGCCCCAGTATTTTTGTTTATTTATTTACGTAATTGCTTTTAACTGTATATTTATGCGGATAATTATCTCTAAACACGATAAAGTGTGCGGGGACAATCTTGCAGTCCTGGTGTTGATTAATTTAAGAACCTTGTTCTTTTTCTGGAACATCAATATTCCCCTTTACACGGGGTTGTAGACCTTTCTGCTCCTCCTGTCCATCACTATTTTGGTCCTACCGCCCTAACTGGCGCATGTTTTCTATCATTGTTTCGACCAACTTTTGTCGAGTACTTCTTATTTTTCTTCTACATCCAGGTGAAGTGGCCACTTTAGACAGAGTTCCTAACAGGGCTGCGGAGTTGAAATCGGCCAGAGTCGGAGGGAAGCCTGACTAGATGGAGTCTGAGTCGGAAAGCCGTTTGATCCAGGGGTCAGTGTTAGAATTTAAAGCTTGACTAAGACTCCGGAAGAAAACCACTTAAAAAAATACAAAAAAATAAAAAAATTATTCTGTATTTTTGGTTTTGAGTAGGGAAAATAATAAGAGATCTTAAACATGTCAATAAATTTAGTTTTTGTCTTAATCCATTGACAGTGAGTATAAAGTTAGCTCAAGTAGAGTCATGCCTTATGCTATTTATTTTATATTTTATGAACTGGCTCGATAATTTCGGATCTTAGATGATGCAAATAACACTGGTAAACAAAATTGAAGTGACTTCATGGATCAACGGCCAAAACAACTGCATATATATAGCTAATTTTGTGGTGCTGAATCCAAATCTCTTGTTAGAATTCCGCTGTCAGGCTCAATTTCGAATTCCAGGCACCTTAAATTTGAGTCCTCGTTTTTATAATCTTGATAGTAAAATCACGTTCAAGTTGTTTAATGCCTGTTATTTGCCTGATAAGGAAAATAATGCCTTTTGTTTTTCTTTATCAGGGTACCTTTAAGATGGTGAAAAGAGTTCCTGCATAAAAATATGGCTGCTTGCATTTCAAGAAAACGTCGTGGAAAATGTATAAACGAGCCCAATTTATTCTGTTACATATGTGGCCTATTCAACCCTAAGAATATGCAAAGAAATTTTACGAAATTCACAGAAAAGGTGTATAATACCTATTTTCAATTTCCCCTTAGTCACAAAAATAAAAATTGGGCCCCGCATTTAGTTAGCAATTCATGCAACAGCCACGTCA
Organism: Parhyale hawaiensis; assembly: GCA_001587735.2. Classification (NCBI taxonomy): domain Eukaryota; kingdom Metazoa; phylum Arthropoda; class Malacostraca; order Amphipoda; family Hyalidae; genus Parhyale; species Parhyale hawaiensis. The sequence goes on along the minus strand of LQNS02007215.1, from coordinate 31,714,647 downwards.
CTGACTGGTTTCTTGACAAATGCCTATCTGGCTTGAAGTTTGGGGTGCCTGTGATCTGAAGGTACCCAAGTAAATATTTGGAGGACTGTTATTTTTGTCTTACGAAAATCAAAGGATTGACAGCAAGAAATAAATGAAATAAAAATATGAGCAAAGGCCACTATCCAGACGTTCCATCTGCAGCTAGACCTGTTCAAAACATGGCTCAAGTCTTGCAGTTCGTATGACCCCACAGGACTTCAACCCTAGTGACGGTGAACGCAAGACCGATAGAGACTCATCAGCTACATATCAATCTGAAGCTAAAGATGTCCCGCATTTGCTTACTCAAGGAGCCCTTAATGACTTGAACAGAGACCTGGATTTATCTAAAGATAAATCAGAGCTTCTGGCTTCAAGACGCAAGCAGCGAAATCAGTCGCAGGAAGAAGTCCATAGAACATATCACTAGTTTACTTTGAATTGTTTGGAACACATTTCTTGAACGAATTGGGTTTGAAAAAAGTCCATGTTTTTATACAATTTTAGTAAAAAATGAAAATAAAATCAAAATTTCTCATAATTTAGACCTAATCAAGCAGAACCGATAGTGAAATCGGTTTCAGCATTATCATTAGAGTATAATTCCATGCATTTCATTCATGATCGAATTTGGCTGTTGACCAGTGTAATGAAAAGATTATCAACATTGCAAATGCAGCATTATATTTTTTAAAGCTTAATGGTGGCGTATATTTTTAGCATCAGTGATTAACTCGTAGAAACAGTTGCTTCGAATGAGTATTATTATGATTTACAAGTATATGAAATTTATGTGAAAATTTAAGGCCCCAAATTACACTGTAGTAATGTCAAAAACGGTATCATTGCAAAAAAAAACCTCTCTGTAGCTTAATATATCTGCATATTTTGGTAAGCAGCAGCTTAACAAAATGAATAGCCATGCTGAATGCTAATTCTATTAAAAAGTCGGAGTCGGAAAAAGTAAGGTATAAGGAATCGGAGTCGGACTTGAACTTGATTCTTCCGACTCCGCAACCCTGGTGTCCAGTATACTGATCATCTCTTCTCCTAGTAAGTCTCTCCCACCGCCGTCTCGCTTCCCTGACTTCTGCCGTTCCTCCGATGTAGTCGTTTATGGCCTGGCCAGTCACACCACATCCAGTCTCAAAGTTACCATTTCGGCTACTGCCAACCTTCATCTCTCATGATCTGTCCAGTCGCAAGACTATACATTCATCAATTTAAAATTAATTGATGAAAATTAATTAACCATCATTATTTGGGCAATGGTTTCTGCTGTCACGAATATCGTAAATTATATATTTAATAATCTGCGTATGTGCTTGTATTTTTGATTAATTGCCTTGTCATCAACAAAGATGATTTACACTGAGTTTTATGACGAAAATGTCTTCAAAGATAGAGCGGAGTGACCATTCGCTCATCAAATATTTTTACGATATGGCAAAGAACATCTCGTTTAAGCAGAGAGCCCTTGTGTGTTGTCTCCATGCACTTGAGATTTTACTCAGAGCCGTGACTGCTGTAGTCCAGCCTAGCAGGTGTGTTTAGTGAAGTTAGAAGAAGAAGAAGCATCGGGTTCGCTGTAGGCGCGCCAGGGGTCGAATATCTGTTTCTGTTTGGACAGGCTGAGCTGTGAAGAACATTTAATGGTCCGGAACAACAGACTTAGAAGGGCGTGTGTAGCTGAAATTGGTCGAACAAAGGGTGGAGTTTGAATTATTAGATTAGAAGTTAGGGGAAGCTCTGGAGTGAAGAGGTAGTTCTTCTGGGGGATGATCGTTCCCTCTTCTCTTCTGGTAGCATAGTAGTCTTTGGGATGCATGGGATGCACATTATTAATGATAATACTGATATATCACTGAAAATTTAACTGTAATGTATCAAAATAATATTGAGCGGTCTCGTGGTTTGAAGATACAGTATGTAGTTAATGTGCTCCGATTTGTGGACTACCTACGTTGCCTATGGAGCGTCTTCATTTATTATTATCTTCTCGGTATTTGCGTACTCTCTTGAGGCTCGAGCTGTCCCTAAAATAGAGCTGCGGCTGAGCAAGAAAGTATCTCCGCTCTGCTAAGTACTGTTGAGTCAGCGTTTTCTGCCCAGCCGATGATATACATAATGGAGCTGAGTTGCTAAGACTACTGTGGTGGACCCTGTCGTATATTGTTACATTATTATATTGTTGTGTAGCATCGGAACTCATTTGGGATGTTAGCTGAACCGTTTAGGTTTGGAATAATTTTGTAAGTAGTAGAGTGTGGCGCAATTTATGCTTTTGGAGTTAAGTGCTGCAGAATGCAGCGTGTCAGGTCGACAACAGAGTCAAATCCAGAGAAGTCTATCTATTTCCGACCAGTCACATTTCCTATGATCGACGGATATGCAAAGACCTCTCTTCACCGCAGCTTCAATATCTTTAATACAACGCCACGTCGCAGAGCATCAAAGGAGGCCTAATAGGAATAAAAAATAAGAATAAAGCGTTAAGCAACTACAAGACTCCCAAAACGTTTCTAACAAGAAGCTCACAAAAAATATTCACAACGGACTTGAACGCCTGCAAACTTAAACGATGAAACACACACCCCGGCAATGAAATCAATGCCAGCACAATTCTGGTGAAATAACAGCAACCGAATTGGCGAGTTTGGCACCTAGTAGTTTCTAAAATAAGAGGATGGGCCTCGGCTGTAGCTCGTGTGTTTCTTAGATTGATTGTTTAAGAATGAAGGAATGTAGCCAATGTCCTTCATTACCTCAACATACACATAAAAGGAAAGTAAAGCGAAACTCCGTGTATGGAACAGGACTACCCAATTCAAGCGGTGGACTGGCCGAACCAACAAGTGTGTCCCGCAGGCGAAGATGACTGACTGGTGGTGCCCGAAGCACAGACAGGGAGACATCTACGAACTACTTCATTATTACCAAACGCAGTTTGAACTTAACGCGGGAGACATACCCTGCTAGAAGCACGTGAAACCTGTCGCCTGACATGTGCCTCAACCGTCGGCTACTGACCGAGGACATCAAGAGACCGAGCATTACAGAAGCGCGGGCCTTTTTGCTGAAGCACATGCACTGTCGCCCATATTCAGGGGCAGGTACTGAGGTAAAATCGTAGCTACGAGTTGAATATTATTGTAGACATTAAGCTTCATATTCCAGGATGAGCAACTTGCGTTAATCCGCGACAAGTGTCTCTTTTCAAAAATTGGACGACAGCTTTACGCATACTGAGGATCTAAATCTCAGCTGTCAGTGAAATCTTCTGCGTAATTGACCCTAGTATTCTCCAGGGAAGAGAGCATGTCACTAGTAAACACACCGAATAGCAACGAGCCCAAGACGCTAGCCTTAGGAACACCCGAAACCACCGTGACACACGTAGTCAGGCAACAGCTATTCCAAAGACACGCAATACGTGCAGTCAGCTATAAGATCTCGAATTTTGGCATCACACTGAAAATGGGCAAAAAAAATCACAGGTGCGCGGCTTCATCACATAAGGGAACCTCACCAGTGAGGCGCTTCACCGGATATTTGTTAACTTTGATCGTAAACAACACGATGCATTGACTGTCCACTCCTCGCTAATGAGGCTGCTTGTAAGTCAATAAATCCTCGATAATAATTGTTCCATTCAACGTACCGACTCGATGCAAGAACAGTTAAATGTTCTTGGAAACGCAAAGAATGTATCAATCGGAAAGAAACACGCATGCGTGAACACTGGCAAACGGTAAATTGCAAAATTTAGTTTCGCCAATTTTAGGTCATTTGCTGTCCCAAGCTTCGATTATCATCGTCCACAGTTGGCATATAGCTACGAATTTGTGTTTCTTGCTGATAACACATTTCTGGCATCACCGAGAACCGTTTACTTTTTGTTTGAGGTCGTTCTGTTGCCTGGAAAAGATTTTATCGAAGTTTAATCTATTTACAACCAGCCTTATTTGCAAATCTCAGTGGACAGTCGAGGTATCGTGTGGTCCGTATCATGCTGTAACTAAGTTATATTAGTGTTAACGTCGCTACTAGAGTTAATTGTCTTTTTGTATTCCTATGGGGAAAGAGCAATTGTACCGAGTTAGCAGGGCCTGGTTAAAAGAGGGTTAGAAGTTTCTTTTCCAGTGAACTGTGTTATATATAGAATTTTCTCTTATTGCAGAGAGCGCAGAAGATCTCGCCGAACAGAACGAGATCGAGTACGGCACGCTCAAGGCTGGCTCCACCATGGCGTTCTTTCGGGTGAGTGCGCTACAGTTCGTATCCTTGTGGACAGAAGTGCAAAATCAACGTAGCCGCTGTCTTTTTAACGTATTAGTTCTTCGATTAAAAGTCAACCTTCATAGGACTAGCACTATTTGAAAGAATAGCGAAATGGTCCTCATGGAGAACAGAGTGTTGAAAACATGCACAATATGTTCTGTTAATTTATCGTTACAATGTCGGAAGCTTGTCTTTCTTTTTCGTATACATTGTGAGGGCCTTGTCTCTCTCCGAACCAGGACGTCGGACCTGTCCGCGTTAACGTATGTAATTAGACTGAGTCTCTTTCTGTGTCCTTTTGTTGATGAAGTGAGCCGCTCACCCCTCGAAGTCATAGGGTTTGCCATAGACCAAACGGTTGAGTTACGTAAACCAATTCTTTCTTACAGAAAGTATCTCCCCAAGGGGAACTCATAGGCTGCCTCAGCTTGATTATGACCTTCTGGACATCTGTCTTTCGTGCCCACATTACTCTTTCCATTTTCATACTCCAACTGATGATGCATTGATGCATTGTTTCATTCTTTTCCCGTTTCTTTCCCGATTACTTTTCCAATGCACGCTGATCTTGTGTAGGAGCACCCTCGTGCATAGGTTCCATGTTTCTAACAACATGCTACATGTTCCTGACTGCCCTCTTCTGAAACCCCGTAGTTGTTCATAGAGAGACTTAAACAACGTATACACTCACTCACAGTAAGCCTGTTGTGCCTATTCTTTCTTTTACCGTCTCTCCGAGGTTCTTTCTACCTAATTTCCTGTCTGTAGTGGAGCGCTGAATTTTTGTAACGGCAAAGGCAAAATCTAATTTACTACTACACACTCGGCTATCAAATCGCACGCAGTGGTTCGTGTTGTCGATAGAGCCCCACTTGGGTACGGCTGCAGACGACCGCAGATTGTCACAGCTGTGACGTCATAGACGGGAGGCTTGATTGTGACGAGTACGCTCCCTAGTGACTCTATATATAAATAACAGAAATGCTGCATGCTGCATTTCCATCTATCAAGACTTTTTTCCTTCTCTGGAAATTAAAATAGCTGCTTTACTGGCGCACAGTTGTGGTTGTGGCCAAAGTGCGCTGCTTTAGCAGAGAACTTGACTGCTGTTGGGCAGTGGTGGGAACGCTTGTGGTACTGCGGCAAAAGAAATGATGTAGCCCGCCTGGGGTCACGCTTTTTTTTTTTAAGGTGAGCCGCAGACGCTCATCTTTGTTATTAATACAACTAAAATTTTAACTCTACTTTTTTATATATGTTGGAATTGCACAACGGACCAAATGAACCATGTCAAAATTGCCCTTTACGGGAAGCACGAAATATGTTGGATTTGCACTGCCGTGTGCACCGCACGAAACAAACTGAAATTACACGACGTGGGGAACGCAACATAGACGCTGAGACTGCACAGAGTTACCAACGACATACATTAAAACTGCAAAATTTGCAAACCAAAAAGTCATACCGTACATACGGACCTTCACCAATACTATTATTTCTTGCGCATTAACTGTTGATATTTGCCTCCTTGGCACTCCTCCTCCTGATAACATATTCCTGGAGGTTCATCCCCCCTCGCCTGCCAGGCCGCGTGTCGCAAAGACCTCAATTTAAGTGGCTGCGCGCCCGCTCGTCCAGAGATATTGTGCTGCTCTCAGCTCGCCAATATGCAGTCTGCTCGGATTTATTTAGAGAAATAGAGACGTGTATGCTGTGATATGTGCTGCTGAGGGAGTCTCGTGAGACGGCTTAGTTACATGGGGCAGTGTAGAGCGTGTGGGTGTGTTGCCTTACTGCTTCCTCACAGGCTTACTGCTTCTTCCTCTTGTTATTACTGCCTCACTGCTTCCTTCTCACTCACTGCCTGCTTCTCATTCTTCACGCTCACTGCTCACTCTCTAAAGAGAAAACTGTCTTCAGAAAAACTCCAAAATGCAATAGATTTGCATATTCAGTACTGCTATTACGCATTCCCCACCATAGTTGTCACCATAGTCACTTTATATTTTGTGTCCTCGGGATGGCGCAGTACTCCAGCAGAAGTGCAAATACAGTCTGCTGTGTGGTGATTTGCTCATGGAAGAGAGCCTCGATCGAGGACCACTGCAACATTGTGTTTATTTTTATAAAAATGTAATGTTTTTTCTTAATGCCTCACGCGGTTATTCTTTGATTGATGGTAAACATACATCCATAGTCTCTAAAGTTACTGATTAAAAAGATATCGCCTATCATAGCATGCATTCAAGGCCATCAACTTGAATGTCTGAGGCTGAAACTCTCCTCAGTTTATTAATTATGTTTCCTCACTATTTGTCCTCACTATCTGCATCCGCAATCCGCGGATATTGTAAGTCAGTATCTGCATCTGCTGGGAATAAATAATAATCAGACTTGAGATCCACATCTATAACCAAAGCCACGACAGTTCCTCCACTGTTGCTTGGCTCTTCATCTCGAGGCCACCAACACTAAGCCCAATCTTGCCTAAAATCCGGCAGACGGACTCCCGCACAAACGGGATATGCATGTCTTGTTGTCGTCCTGTAGCTCGAAAACTGAGTTTTTCGTCATGCCAAGACTAGTATTTTCCAACAGGGCCTGGGAAAGTTTACTGGTATTGGGACCACATTTTCTTGGTGAGTATATTCCGTAGCCACCAGTTCCCCCCTTGCATTAGACCAGCGCCGCCGATAAAACAGCCTTGTTACAATCAACAAAGAGGCCGTTAAGCCTACAATGCCTAGTCCCTGGCATAGGGCATTGGAAATAGTGCTATTCCTACGGGAAACGCCTGCAAATATGTTTGGGCGTCATCGAGTTAAGTCCATACATCTTCTGCGAGTTGCAAATTCTAGTGACGAAAATCTGGGAAGGTCGGCCGTGTGCCACTGCCGTCATACAAAACGGCTATTGTCCGAGCTACAAAGTGCGTCTCTGCTGAGTTGAATGGGGGAATTTGTGAGATTTTCTCTTGCAATATTTTGCCAAAAGTATCCGGCGGAAATAAAGGCAGGCAGTACCGCGTACTCGGGAAGTCATTGGGCCCGTGTTACCTCTACCAAGGAAGTTTTGTCTCTGCCGAGGATTGTTTGACTGTCTGTCGGTATGTCTCTCGGTCTGTCTATTTGTCGTTTGGTCTGCCTCTTTGTCTCTCTCTCTCTCACTGTCTGTTTGTTAGCGCCGAAACTCAGAAAGTAACCGATGAGTCTTCACGAAATTTACAAGAACTGCTAGTAATGTCACGAGGAGCAGATGATTAAATTTTAGTGATGATCCGCCAGTTTATGTTTTGTGTTTTGTCTGTCATTTGCGTCTTTTAGCATGTTGTTGTTCAACGGAGGTCGATATGCCACCGAAGTACAGCTCTAGTTGTTCATATTAACCCACGCAGCTGTCAACACAGACTGTCCAAATTTTTAGACAACGTGGTTTGATTCGTCAATCCATCCATTCGTACGTTTGCACGGTACGATTTTCATATTAGAATTATTGGGAGAAGTAGTCCATCATTGACATCGGTTTCGGGAGAGAAAATCACGGGTTAGTTCCAGACTGATGCTTAGAGTCATTAGCGAGCTCATTGCCTGGGAATGCATATTTTCAAACTTTGTTGTCATGTTACAAGAATTCAGTCATAAATGAAAAATTATAATAGTGCAATGTGAAATTTTCACAGGTTTCGACTAATTTGTTCATAAAAGCGTAACAGCACAACGACTTATCATAAACTCAATGCGTAGTGAGTGCCCGTGTAGAGTGTTAATGTTGTCGCATTCATGCATAATTAGAGGACGAAAATTGCATATCGCTTACAACTCAAACACGTACATGCAATAATCTTCATACTGTCGCCAATGTGTGAGATTACGATACTCGACTTTTACGAGAGATGCGGACCAGCAGAAATCATAATATCCAAGATACGTTCGTAGAAGTCGAGATAAGGTCACAATTGTTTACAAAGAAAATTGTATTTCAAACATGGGCTATGTTACGTTAGCCGGAAGAATTTTTTCTGTATTCTAGGACAGTAGAAAGGAAATATATACAAAAGCAATTGATAACATGCTTATTAATTACTCAAGAAGTTGGCTCTATACAATAAACAATGATAAATTATACGTTTCTCCGTCGAAACGTATACAATACCGGATGGAAGGACAAATCTTAATATTCGAGTGGAGTGAACACATATCGTAACATTTGAGATACGTCCGTAAAATTACGTTCGTAAAATTAGAGAGTCGTATAAGTAGAGACACGTAAAAGTTGTGAGTTGCATGTATTTGATCCAAAATGCAAATGGCAATGTTTATTAATTCAGCTGTTTTTAACGCTATTGATCGAAGCACATGTTAAATTGTATTTTTTACGTTTACACTGCACGCTACTGTGAGCATCTAGAAATTTGGATCTGGTTCTTTCTCTGGAGGTCTAGGGTGGGTCACAGAGTTACATTATTTAGGGTCTCTCATCCTATTCTATGGGAAGCCGCGCCCCTGAGGGCCTCGTAGGTTGTTTTGGGCCGAAATTAACCATATCGCATCTTTCTTTTCGCGTCGATTTTGTTTCTTGCTTTTATATGGTTTTTACTGTTCTTGTTTCTATTTCTCTAACTGCAGTTTCAAGCGTTGTGATTCTCTTTGTTAAGGCCCACATTTTTCAGCATATGAAAGTTATTATCGATTGCTACGCCAAAGTAGAGTTGATCCTTTGAGTTCATCCTGACGTTCTTGTGGGAATGGCGTTGTTTCGAACGTTGCATATAGGCAACAGACTGAGACAAAGCGTTTAGCTAAGCCTACAACGCTTGACTTGTCCTGAACATCGGATAGAACAGTTGACTTTGTCACACGTACTATTCTTCAGGTGTTTGAAGCAGCCCAATTACGCTTGGAACAACTAGAACCTTGATATTGAAGAGTAAGATTCAGTTTTCGAAAGCCTCAAGAGTAAGCGATTAGGACTGTAGACTTGAAACTCGAATCAGTGGCGTAAAGCCAGGACATCAATCTTAAGTTCCAGAGAAGTCAAGCCTGTTGTTCTTAATTTTACCATCCAATTTATGACATGTTAACAGTCCCTTCCTTTTTATATTGAAGTGAATCTAATAGTGTCGATAGGGAAACTGATACGTGAGAATGATTCAGAAATGTCTGTTCTTCCGCTGTCCTCCTGCAGCTCCCTGCACGTGGTGTTTCTTGGCACAATTTTTATCCACCGCGAACGAAGTGAGAGAAGGGATAATATTTTCGTTGAAGATTCAAGTATATTTGTCTGTCCGCCCAATGCAGGGAGTCGGGTGGGTTGCCTTCGATGTGACCCATGCCGAAAAACTAGCATTAGCTGGCCATAAAAAATTACGGTGATGAAATTTACTTTCCACCCAAAAAAGGTAGAAGGAATTGAGCTATGTTGATGATTTTTTGCAGGGTGTCTGGTGCGCTGTCCTCGATGTGACCCACGCCTAAAAACTAGGATTAGCTGGCCATCAAAATAACGGTGATGAGATTTGCTCCCACCGCGGGTGATGGTCTTACACCATTAGGAGTTGTAGTTACATATATATCTTTTTTCCTTACCCTTAGACGACAAAATTATTATTTTTCTCTGGAACTAGCAAACAAAGCTTCCGAAAAGGAAAATATGTCATTTTGTTTCCTTTGCAACAATTGAAAACATGAAGACAATTGCGACTCGCTTGTATGAACCTACGTTTCACTACAGTCATGGCATTCGAATGCATTGTTTTTCATAATCAGTTTAGCTATTTTATGTTTTACAAACAGTCCAATGTAAAGAGTCGCCACTATAACCCTTTCTGTCACAGCGTGGTCCGTGTCCAATATTTTCAATACCGCACTGCTTTTCATATGAGCAAGGCAGAGAGGGCAGAAAGGGTTTACGAGTTTTATGTACCTGGCCACGTTTCCTACGAGCAAGGCAGAGAGGGCAGAAAGGGTTTACGAGTTTTATGTACCTGGCCACGTTTCCTACGAGCAAGGCAGAGAGGGCAGAAAGGGTTTACGAGTTTTATGTACCTGGCCACGTTTCCTATGAGCAAGGCAGAGAGGACGGAAAGGGTTTACGAGTTTGATGCACCGGGCCACGTTTCCAACTAAACCTAGCAGCTGTTGTTCTCCATTAGAAGCCCGCGCATCTTTGCGATGTCTCTTATCCTTTTGACGAAAGGTGTTGATGCAAGTCCACCTAAACGCACTCTTTGTCTGGAGCCATCTTAGTCGACGTGTACGGCATGCTATGGGCCTGGCGTATCATNCCATTAGAAGCCCGCGCATCTTTGCGATGTCTCTTATCCTTTTGACGAAAGGTGTTGATGCAAGTCCACCTAAACGCACTCTTTGTCTGGAGCCATCTTAGTCGACGTGTACGGCATGCTATGGGCCTGGCGTATCATGGGAGTGTCCCAAGACAGTAGGAATCTTTGTACTATTCCTCACTGGGAATGGGCCATTTGGTCCCTAAATTACCCAATATCTAATCTTATTAATGGAAACCATTAACTGTAACGTAATGTTGACATGTCATGAGCAGGACTCCAAAATCGAGACTTACCAGAAGATGTGGAGGTTCATGGAGAGCAGAAAACCCAGCGTCTTCGTGTCCACAACGGAAGAGGGAGTTGCGAGGGTGAGTGATGAAACTTCCTGGGTGGAACTACATATGTTATTTGTTGTGATTTGTAGGACGAAGAACTGATAGTTAAACTGCGACAAGAGGGACAAGACATTTGCATTATTTTGTCATAACTTCTTGGCTACTGCTTTCGTGAAAATTTGTACCAACTGTAGTAAATGCAATAATATAATTATATCTACTATATTTTAGACAGTAAATAGATTAATAACGAATTATCCAGAAAATTCTCCTTTCGAGGCTTTCGATGTAGATCAGAAGAAAATACGTAAACAACACTGGATCGGAGGTTTGTGGGAGGTCTATCTTTGAATTTAAAACAGGATCCTAACGTAAATGTATTTTTGTAAGAGAACCTAAAGTTTATGTGCGGGTAGGCCTCGGAGAGGAAAGCTTTCAGGGAATTGACTCTATCGATAGTGGTTTTGCTATAGTATAGGACGGAATGGAAAAAATCTTATTTACGAACGGTAGGTTTAGCAATACCGGGATCGAATAGTTTGTCAAGGAATAGTTTGCAGTAGTGATTTAGAAGGTGGTGCGGTAGCCACGAGCTGCTCGGCTCTGTACTACGGCAGCACAAGACAGCATTTCAAAGCCCGCGTTGACCGACATTTAGGTATATCAAGCAGAACACGTTTACCAGTAGCAAACCCTTCACATTCAGCTCTCCGTCTTCATGCAGAGCAAAACAACCATCCAATTAGCAGGAAAGACTTCTCTATCATAGCTTATTCTAATCCAAGAACTCAGGGGCCAGAAACTCAAAACTATTTGCGATACTGTAACTCAATGTTATTGTCGTAACTCGAAGTCACGCCCCTAAGCTCTCTAATTTGCCAAACTCAAACGTCGGTCATATTTTACGGTTCCCGTATTCAATGTCGCAAGTTAGGGG
>LQNS02007215.1:31677001-31696714 GCA_001587735.2 Parhyale hawaiensis | reverse complement strand
AAACTATTTCAAATTGATCCAAGGAGTATGGATGGGCGGTCTGCTCGCAATGGAGTCTCGGTGCTGAATGAGGCAAAACTGAGAGAGGAAGGTTCGTTCTGAAGGAACGTCCCATGTGTTGATGGGACTGTGCCTGTAATAGATGTTTTTTTACCGCTACCCTTGTGTTTCTTTTTATCTTTGTAATTAGTTCAAACACTGAAGGAGTAGGGTTTTCCCCAGCCCCCTCTTGCCGTTTTCTTTGAATAACTCGTTTTCTATGGGGAAAATGAAAAAATACACGAGTAAAAACAATTTCTGTTCCGATGTTACGTATCTCTACACTGTATAGTTTCATTTTCCAGGATAATTCTTGTATTGAATCTTTCTAAAACATTTTCAAAAGCAAAACCTTATTTGAATTTTTACTTCGATAGGTGTGTAAATTATACTTTGGTGCATGAACCGCTCCGATAACTGTCCCCAAACGCTCCAGCAACTGCTCCAGGTGCTCCTATAAGTGCTCTAAATGCTCCGGTAACTGCTCCAAAGCTCCCATAAGTGCTTCTGATGCACTTTTCTACCCTTACTATTGCACATTTATAGCGCTATAAGCGCTCCTTTTAACCGCTACTGCTGCTCTTTTTTTATGAGCTCCAATGTCCTAACTCTAGTTATTACTGTCAAAAGGCACAAATGATTAAATTTTGGAGTAGATACAATTAAAATCATGGTTTCAGAGTCAATTTGAATTTGACTCGCTTGGCGGAGGTATGCGCTCTCAGAGTGCTCTAGTTGATTAAATTTTGGTGATGATCGGTAGGTCCGTTTACGTTTTTGACTAATGTTTGTCAGAATCTTTGTCAGCGCTCTAACTCAAAAAATCATGAGCGGATCTTCAATAAAATGACAGAAGCTCTTAATACGTTAAAAGACACAATTTATTAGATTTTGGTGCTGATTTAAAGAAACTCGTTGTTTCAGAACCAATTTTAATATTTCTTTACCGTGCCTTACATGGCGGAGGTATGCGCTCTCAGAGTCCTCCAGTTAGATTGATATATTTTTGTAGCGCTACTGGGCCTGTAGCCATGAAAACGTTGTTTGCGGTTTTTTAAAGGGAACTCGAAGTCTGTTGGACATCGGACCGTTCTCATGAGTAAATAGGGAGGCGACACTTGCGCAAATATTTAGCCCATTTGCGAGAGTTTCCCCAGCTTCTGAGTGGCTTGCATACGTCTTGAATAGTGAAAACTGCAATTCTAGTCTTTACAATGTACATCACCATGGTTGTACGGAAACTTAGAAGTAACTACACTTTTGTAACTGTAATTTATAAATTTTTTCATTCGTTTTCGCACGCAGTGATCAAGTTTAACATCATCCCGATACAGGTGTTGAGAGGCAACTACGCCTTTCTGATGGAGTCTACCATGCTGGACTACACCATCCAGCGCAACTGCAACCTCACCCAAATTGGGGGCTTGCTCAACTCCAACTCCTATGGAATAGCTACACCCATGGGTAGGTCGCTAACTCAACGTATATAACATATCGTGATAATTAAGCATGATTCAGTAAACTATTTCGTATCGCTGTACTGAAGCAAAAGCGGTAGCAATATTGGCGATACCTGTGTGTCTATACAAGTTCTCTGAGGGCTACCCGTTCTATCAGTATCTAATCGGCTGATGTTGAGGATGGTTGTTTTGTCTTAAGCAGCAGAGGCAGCTTTTTTGTTTGTTTGTTTGTTTGTTATTTTGCAGCTCGCTCTAGCTAAGCGAAAGCAAGGGCGTATTGACCACGTTGCTGGTGTGTGTCCGGATGCCCCGTCCGGGGGAATATGTCTGTCTGGAGCTAGCTGAGAGCTCAGGGTATGACAGTCTTGTCGCGTTATGTTGTGATGTGCGGCGGGCTGTGCTTCAGGCGTCGTCGTGGCTTCAATTTCAAAACCTAAAAAAGAAAGAAGTGCATTGAATTTAGAGCTTCCCTGGCCTTGTCATCTTCTGCGGCCCTGCTTAGTCTAGCCTGTCGGTTTTCAACAGAACATGACATGACATGATCGCCATACTCTCCAACCTGGTTTAATTTTCGCTATTCTGCCGTCATCATTAGTTAATATATGTATAACTATATTAATATCTAAATATACATCACATATTTTTATTTTACTGTTTTGTTGGAAAAAAACGGTAGAAATTAATATTAAAAGTGTACCTTGAATTGTGAGAACCTCAAACTAATATGAAAATTTATCATGACTCTTGAAAAAAAAATTTTACTTTGAGAAAATTAGAGTAAAAGGTATGCCTTAAAAGTAGAGAAAGCGTATTAAACATACCTGTATCTTAGAACTAGAAAAGTATGGATGAACTAGCTGTAAACTGTTGTCTTTAACCAAGAAACCAAATAAGAGGAAGCGCAATGTCCGTGCCTCCCCCAAAGCATTTGTATTCAATGATTTTCTGCACAAGTTCACCCACTAACTGCTCTTAATTCGTTTGAGGGCCTGTAATGGTGTGGCGTCGTCGCCTCTAAACCATTTGTCTTTGTCTGGATGTCTAAGTGAATTGCCGAATAGCTTTACTCTATTGCGTTGGTATGCTGTAAAGGGGAGACATGCTTGAGACAGGCCCGTGAAGGCAGAGCATTTCCTCTCATCACGTGAGCAAGAAAACAGACCTTCAGTAAGAGCTTGAACACCCGCTAGTCGAAAAAACAAGTTTCGTCATCCTCGAATGTAGATGCGTTCATGTGTCTATTCAAATAGCCCAAACTTGCAGTAAATTTTGAGCTATAATTCTCTCCAAGTTCGAAAAAAAATGTCTGAAACTTAACTAACGGCGAAGCAACCCGATTGCATTAAGCTAGCTGAAAACGGTATTTTACGAAGCAAAGTTAAGTTCTTATTATAGAATTCCCAGGAGTAAGTGATTTAGATTCGATGGCAGAACCTCGACACACGGGGTCGAAGCCAGCGCACCAGTCTGAAGTTTCAGGAAAGTCAACCGCGGAAGTTTTGGTTTCGTTGGCTTGTCGAATGCACCCACACGTTCACCAGGGGCGGTTTGTGGCTGCTAATGCACGCGTGGCGCACGGTCCATAGCAGGATGTTGATAATTCAGTCAAGGATTAAAGGATGGCTGCTGGTACTATTAGCCCTAAGAACTGCTATCTTCTAGTTCAAGAAAAAATAGTAAATATCCTGGTGTAAAACTATGCAGGAGGACCACTTTCGTATCCATGAGGTGCAGTTCTCTTAAACTCAAGAAGTCTTGGGTAATATTTACAGAATATGCCATTTCACTCTCCATTGCTGCACCAAACGCCACCGTAGTTGACAATATATCACTGCTCATTAGTTAGATTTTTGTTCTACTAAATCAAGATCTATTTCATATGATCGCCTATATAGTGATACCGTGCGTTTTAGTAGCTGTGCAGACTCATAGAGCCTTCTGGAACGGTCTGTCATCTACATGTTAAATGGTGTCATATTTTTCCGAGGTAGAAGGGCACTGTGTACAGTAAACAAATACCGCTAATAGACAAGGGTGCGTTCAGACATAGCTTGTCTACTGAGAGGTTCTGTCTCATAGGAGAACAGCAGTTTTCTGCAATAATGAAGGGGATACTGCGATAATTTCAAGCTTCCATTACAAAAAGCGCACTCATAATTATAAACCTTGGCAACCTAGGTAGTGTTTAATGTGTGTAATATTAGACACACTGTATAATTGTTTTTATCATAATCTGTTGCATATTTTGTTCATATTTTTTGAAGCAATTTTTTTTTTCTTTCTTCTTTCTAGTCGCAATGAACTGCATGTACAGACAAGACAGAGTACTATGCACTATCATACTTTAATCACAGTCCGTCATACCCTCACTGTATATATCCTAACTGGATACTTTCCTGTCAATACCCATGTTGTAATTCAGAATTACTTGTAGAGTTTGTTTATGCATTATCTTTTCTAGAGACATCGTCAAGTGTCTCGGCGAGGGGAAAAGAAAAAATTTGAGCTCAAATTTAATAAGGAGCCTCGCTGTCACGTAGAGTGGCTTCATATGAATAACCGGCGGAATCAATATGATATATTAACCGGCGAAATGCTGCCAGACCTACATAGCAACCAAAACAACAATCTGAATTGACGTATGCTACCGTTTCCTAGTATTATGATTTTTGTCACTAAGACTTTAACAAATATCGCACTATATAAGGTAGAAAGTTTTGTTTACAGCCAGAGAAACATTGTTGACAATACCCGTTGTATACTTTCATCAGAAATTTCACCCGGCACCAATATGAAATTTTGTCTCAAGAGTTTTTTCGGTGTACAGTCTCAAAAATTTGTCTACTAGGAGTTTTGTCGAATAAGAGGGAAGTCTATTAGGACTTCTGGCTGTACTCTTATAGTGCGTGTCCTTCGCCATGGGGTATCGTGCCCTCAGGGAACCCGTTACCTTAGCCTTAGCTGGACCTTCGAGACATATTTCTTTGGCGCCCGATTCTCTCCCTTCGTTTTCATAACCCCACAATCGCTGCTATGTTTGGTATACTCGTTTCTTCCCCACACTCCAAACGGCTTATCACTCAACACCTCTCCATAAACTCCCACATTCCGCTTGTCCGGGGTGGTTAAATTTGTAAGATGATAATAATGCCTCATCCCGCCCTCGCGTTCTCAATCATCGTCACCTTCTCTGCACCTTCACAATCCTCCACATACCGGCCCCAACGTTCACCTTCCTACATACCGGTCCACATTTTTACCATCTTCCACGTACCGGCCCACTCGTACGCCCTTCTTCACACCCCGGCCACACCTTCACAATCCTCCACATACCGGTCCACACGTTCACCCTCCTCCACACCCCGGTCCACACGTCCTCACACCTCCACTAATACAGTTACGGTCTCAGGGTCTCCCTGGAGGGACAAGATCTCCCTCGCCATATTGGAGCTGCAGGAGAAGGGCGTCATCCAGATGCTCTACAGCAAGTGGTGGAAGAACACCGGCGACGTCTGCAACAGGGACGACAAAACCAAGGACAGCAAAGCCAGTGCCCTTGGGGTCGAAAATATTGGTAAGTTAAAAATATTACAGAATCTTATAAGTCTAAATGTGACTCGTGGTTAGCAAGAGTCAAAGCTAACTTTCAGGCCTGTCTACACGTCAGTCTTCTCTACTTGATCATTCAGCATATTGCTCAAATGTCATAGTGAGCCCTTGTAACAACAGCTGTGTGTCTACCTACAGATTTGCTTACATGTTCGTTGCACTACCAGAAATCAGGGTCGCCGCAGAAGCTGAAATCGTAAATCAGTACCTGCGCAGCTCCGCGGCGGACCCAAATTTTGCTAGGGTATCAATTATTTTTTCTTCAATTAGCGGTGGATGGAAACTCAGACAGCTGGGCACTTTTCTGCTGTTTAGACGTCATTGCAAAGCGCTCGAAAATTCTACTGAAAGATCACGTAAATAAACTAACTTATAGAATAAGTCCAGGCTCTGGGGAGGATTTACCCAGACTGCTCGGCAAATTACGGGGGAAAATTACGGAATTCTGTAAATCTTAGAGAATTTTCTTGGCATTATTGCTGCCAGTGATTTTCCCGTAAAATTTACTGATTTTTTACAGAGCATGATCAGTTAATACTGGCTTCCAACAGTCAGTCTAGCTCCCTAAAATAGAGCTTAAGTCGGCCTAATGAAATAGGGTTGCTTCAAGCAATTGCAACACGATTCGAAGCGCCTGAGCCAACGCTTCGGTCTGATGTCTCGGACAAGTCAAGCCTCGAATACTTAAATGCGACGCTTAATCGACTCGCAATTTTTCTGTGTTTTTGGCAGTTACATAAGATATGGACAAATGAATTTTAACGTCATTTGCAAGAAGCGTTACGAATGTTGGGAGTCACGAAGTTCAAATTTGGTGAAAATCTGCTCGTCCGTTTGTGTGTTTGCGTCGCTGTTGGCTTGAAAAGTTAAAAACGGATTTTTGAGAAATTCACAGGCAATGCTAGGAATCTTACCAGAAACAGCTTTGCATATTTTAATGATGATAAATAAATAAGAAATCCCGGATTCAGGACTAATTTAAACATTTTTTCTGCTTGGCTGAGGCATGCGCTCGCAAACTGCTTCTCTACCCTGATAAAATTTAGATCTGAGGCGCCGCCCTGTAGCTAAATTACCGCTTTAATTTCTGTGGCGGCCCTACTATTTGATGTGGTAGTTACAATATTCAGCGATTGATGCGCCCCTGTTGATGGAATTCCAGCCATTCATCATAAACCGATTACGCTTGAAACGGCCAAAATTTCATCCCAGCCAGGCAGTTTAAATTTCAATTCTGAGATCGAGAAAAAACTTCTGGTAACGTCACTGCGAAGCAGCAGACTTACCAGTTAGTAGTGTAATTGCTGTAGGCCTGCTTCCAATAATAAAAAGAACTATTACTACTACAGTATGACAGGGTCGTATGTGAAAGAAATCTTATTATCACTGTAGGCCAGCCTCAAATACTAAAGAACTATTCTATTATTGTAAGCTTGCGTTAGATGATAAAGAACTATGATTACTACTAGTGGACACGTGCTTGAAAAAAATTCACGCAATAATCAATATGTTTGCTCTCTTCTCTGATTTGCCGTTTCCACATTATCCCGCTCACGCTTATTAGCAACACTTATTCCCTTCCGTAACCTTTCTGCTTCAAGTCTTTCTTGTCACTGTGCGGCAAAGGCGCTTCATCTCTCTTCCTTCTGGAGACCGTACTAGTCTCGTTCTTCTTTTACGTTCCCTATCCTCTTTCTTAATTAAGCGCGCGTCTTCCAAAGTAAAATCTTAAGTAAAACACTGCAATAAACTTGAATGCCCCTCCAGTCAGCTTATATGTAATGTAAGTGCACCGTATCCATAATACTGTCTTCCATACTGAACTATTTGCTTATTTGACATGCTGAAATTTCGGCCTCTGAAGCAAAATCTTCTCTCTCAGTAGAAATTGTTGCCTACTGCCCGTGATATAATTCTCTTCTGACCGTCGTGAGTGCTCCATTGATCATCTACCAAATTTATACATTGTGATCTGGGAGAAAAAAGTTATAGAATCGGACTCCAAAAGTTGCATATACAGTATATTGTTCCGATTTCAAAAAGTGTTGCTAGCAATAAGTGCATTCAGATAAGGGAAAAAGATATACTTTCTTCTGCAACCTGGACATCGATCTCTATGAAGACGGAACTTAATTACAAATTCTGCAACCTGGCTTATTTTCCGCCTATTTCATCAAGAGCGGACACGAAATAAATGAATACACGAAGCGTTTTATTATATAAGGATTACTGTAGGCCAACGTCATCTTTTAAGAATTATTGTTACGGTATAACAGCGCCAGATGACGCATGCTTTCCGCATTGCAGATCTTTCCGCCATGCGAACTTTAGCTCCATAAACACCATGAATCTTAGACTGCGGCGCTTCTTCCGCCTCCACCCAATACTTAGACCATAAAACGTCGCTTCTCAATAGACTTTTGTTTGGAAGTTGGCAATGGAGGAGAGCGTTGCATGCTACAGCATCCCTGGCGACCTCGTGCTCTGCTTGTTGTTTGGAGATGCGCTAGCATTGAAGGGGCTGTAAATTTTGCTGCCAATGTTGAACGTATGAACGCCTCGTGCACCAAAGTGGGCCTCGGTCGTGTATCCTTCTTACGAGCACCGCCACAAACGTGGGCCGCTCCAATATAATCCTGCTTACATATTGCAAGTGTGGTACCGTGCTGTTGCCGTACACTTAGCCACTTTAGCATAACATTACCCAAAGTGCAGAGGAAATCGGTGAAGAGATAGCTCAAGCCAAGGTAGACTATTCCGAAACACTGTTTCCGGCCACCCCCTGAACTCATTTGCGGTTTTAGCCGTAGGGCGTCTCGGCATAGTACTAGGGTGGTATATCAGTGGGCTATGTTGGATTTTGTTTCGCAGCCACTGAAAAGCAATTGTTTCTTCTCTACTCTATAGCTGCTCTAGATAATCGCGTTGAACTGCCAATAGTTCATGTCACCCTCCCTGTACGTTAACCCTCACAGGGAAAATGAGTTCTGCCTTTGGAGTGTTGATTTGAGAAGGGTTGCAGGAAACATTGGCGAATGTAAATATCTCGAGTGCAGCGGCGAGATGCACGAATAAGAAGAGTCCTGCAACTTAATCCCTATTCACAGTTGCAACTCTCTTGCGCGCCATGACTGCTTTTCCTAAGAATTTTCCCCAAATTCTTGGGAATTCCCTCTCAAATACAGAATTGTGACGGTTAGTTTTTGATTTGACTTCAAGGTTACTCATTGTTTGTTAAAATTTGACTTTGATTTTCATTTCAAGCATGTGAGAAGCATAAATGTTTTACAATGGACAACCTTTACATAGCGTGGCGTCCCAATCCAGGCAATTAAGAGATTGTTGAGTGTGAAAACTTTTAGCCGAGAGTGGGAGGTGATGCGTCGCGTGTTGCAGTGTGTAGACGAGCCTTAAACAATGTAGCGAATTGGTGCACAGTAGAGCAATAATCAAGGCAGCGAGCTACAAAAGATAAGCATCGTGTTGCAGTCACATACCTGCTGGGATGAGCGTAACCCAGAAATTATTTACTGTAACCTCAAGCAAAGAAAAAGTGATAGCTTCGTACGAGAGCAGTTTACCGGTTGCAGCACAATTTTGAGTGGCTGAGGGGTGTAACACAGGTAACCTCCGGGTTGTGATTTCAACAAGGCTAAGCGAGCCAATGAGTTGAGCGCATGAGTGTTGTAGGTGAGCAACATGTACACTGGTGAACGGTGGCCTTGAATATTATCCCTTGATCGTTCACATTAGACGCAATTTTTCTAAAATTAATATCATTATTATTTAATGAGTGACCGAACGATCCTATTTGTCTATAATCGTACAGATGAACGAAGGGACCTGAGACTCAATAGGATAAGCATAGAACGAGAGTCCACGCGAAACACTTAGCAAAACTGGTTGGGCAACAAATCTTAAGAGCAGTTTTCAGTAAAAAGAATGTTCGCCATGATTGTATTGCAGCTCTATAATAAACTCCATTGCGAATTTTCCTCTATTTCTGTCTATTTTCTATTTTTCACTCATTTATGCTGAATGTGCGTACATAACCAATTGATCCGTATTTTGACTGTGGCCGACAAGCAGATAGCTCCGGAAGCGACTGACTGACCCTTATTCTCTCAGTAATGTTTAACTGAATAGGAAAGAAGATTGTAATGCTTTACCTCGTCATCAAGAATCAGCTGCATTCAACTTATTCGATTTAAGAATCTAAAATTTTGGACGACTATAACGTGCCCTCGGCTGTAGAAGCGCTTCCCGTACATCAGCAATGAATTAGGATCAATTCGATTTTTTTATCGGGATGTTTTACGCCGGCTTTTCGATGTTAATATTATATAGTTTTATGCATAGTTATTTCCCAACTTACTGTGCTCTTATGCGTGGATACTGATTGGAAACAGCTTCGCGCATGAGTTCTGCATTTATTTATGAACTAATGTCGTTTCTTTCTTCCTCACTTTGCTTACGAACGCTTCAGCAAGGAAAATATTTATCGTAATTTATGCATGATTGTATTTTTATTTGTAATTTCCACTACTTTGGGCATCAAAATTGATTCTTATTTTTTTCTTGGCACTACCGCTTTATCTTTTAGTTTAGCATTAATTTTCCTATGAATAACACTATTTGCAGCGTCTACTTTTGGTACAATAGGCGTTAAAGGTCAAGGAAGTCATGAATCCGTTATACGTACTGCTATGGCACTGATATTTATATACTGAAGATTTCTTCTTGCTAATGCAAAGGACTGGTATAAATTGTCATTGTTTTGGCGTTTCGAAATAAATTCATCCTTGCTGTTTTTATTAGTACCGACAGGAAACTGAAAATACCTCAGAATCTGACCTGCAACCTGACACTTAGTCTATTTTGATATATTTAATCAACAACCATGCGCCAACCTTAACTGTTGCTCTGTTTCTTCAATAGCAAAGCGCGGCCACAGGGGAATGGACACTGAAAACCGTTGAAACTCTTAGCAGTTATGTTTTGACAACCTGAACTTCGGGAACGCACGAAAATTATTTCACTTTCATCAGGACGTCACAAGATAGTGTCAGCAAATGCGCAATAT
Source organism: Parhyale hawaiensis (assembly GCA_001587735.2). Classification (NCBI taxonomy): domain Eukaryota; kingdom Metazoa; phylum Arthropoda; class Malacostraca; order Amphipoda; family Hyalidae; genus Parhyale; species Parhyale hawaiensis. The sequence goes on along the minus strand of LQNS02007215.1, from coordinate 31,686,523 downwards.
CTTTCGATATGTTATGGAATGTCAATAATATAATTGTGACCCATAAATGAGCCTTTAGGTTTACTGGAGTGTGCTACTCATGATGTGCAGTGTCGTCCTAGGAAACCTGAGGCAAATACTGGAAAAACTTAAGTCTGCCGGAAAACGTGCTGGCCACTGCTAGAGAAAGCGTCGACAGGCAAGCCGTAGCTGAGGCACAGCGTAACCTCACATCCTTACAGTCGGAGACCAACTGTGCCCGGACAGACGTCGGACACACAGAATCACGATACACTTGACCTTGTCAGCAACTCAGCTATACTCTCACATATGCTACATCTTGCCGTTAACGTAGCGAACCGTTACGTGTCAGTAGTTTCATAATTCGTTCTTCTCTTTCTTTTCACTCCCGATTTACTGTTCCCATGGGCGTTGATCGTACGTGAGAATACACTCTTGCATGGGTTTCACGTACATATCAGCACACTGCACGCTTCATCGCCGTTGTAATGAAAAAGGGAGAGTCAATCTTCACTATACTCGGTGTTGTGGAATTCCATGCACATATTTGAACCATTTACAGAAAAACGCAAAATAAAAAGATTTCATCAGTGACAAAAACCTCACAACTCCGTTTTCGAGAAATGACGACCTGAACCTGAAATACTTGAGGGGAGGGTTCGGGCGAATATGGAAAACGTTTATTTGTGGACCGATTTGAATAAAACTTAGTATAGATGTGTAAAATCGGAAAAGAAATCGTTTTTACTCCTGTACTTTCTTCAATTTTCAGCATAGAAAACGAGTTTTTAAAAAACGGGTAACGGGGACGGGAGAAAATCCTACTCCTTCTATAGTTTTTGAGCTACAGAAATGATTTTTGGTATCAAAAGATTCTCTATATGAATAAAATATTTTGGTTTGATTTTCGAAATAGTTTTTGACAAAATTCAAGCAGCTTAAAATGATTTCTTATTTCCTTTTCAAGTTTTCTTTTTTCAAAAAGTGCGCTCTCACTCGTCTCCTGATTCAAAAATCAAACCGAAAAGTTTTATTCCTGTGTAGAATCAAATTCCGTTTCTTTCGATACCAAATATCATCTTAGTAGTTCAAAAACTGCAGGAAGAGTAGGATTTTTCCCAGCCCCTTTTTTCCAGTTTTCTTTGCATAACTCGTTTTCTATGTAGAAAATGGCAAAAGTACCGTAGTAAAAACCATTTCTTTTTCAATTTTATATATCTATGAAGTTTCATTCAATCGGTCCACATGTATAAAACTTGTCATTTTCACCCGAACCCTCCCCTTGAGTGGTTCAGGTCGTCATTTATCGAAAACGGAGATTTGAGGTTTTTATCACTCTTGAAAATCGTTTTATTTTACACTTTTCTGTATATCGTTAATATAGGTGCATCGAAATGCACAACACCCTGTATGATAAAAACATGATAAAAGGTTAACAGCAGTCTGAAAAAATTCAAGTTTCAAAAAAAAAAACCTTTTTGAAAGCTAGAAGTGCGGTTGAGCGAATAGATATTTTAAAGTATGATTGTGAGAATTAAAGTCGTGACCATATCGATCCGGAAGAGTTTTGATTTATTGTGTTTTTCGTTAATATGCAGGATAATGAGACATATAGAAAACGGAAAGTCTAAACTAGAAATTCTGTAACTCTATTTCAACACTTTCTCGCTTTCATCAGTGCCATGCTTAACAATATATTTCTTTGAATCATCTCTTAATCCCTTGCTACGTAATAATTAAAAACGGCAACACTAAACAAACTACTGTAAATTCTCAATTTTGTGAAATTAATAACATAATACGTAGCTATAAGCCGTGTTGGTTCACGGCTAGCAGACAAGTTTTCGTTCAACTGTAGGAGGCTCTAGTGTAGTGATCATTAGGGCCGACCTTCACAATTCTCCTCCAATTCCATATTCAATCTCATTCTGTAAAATGCTCAGGAGAAAACGTATGAGTCCTTCGAGTTAGAAAATAGTACCGATAAGGTAATCATTATTACCTTATCAGCGAAGTTGAGTCTTACATGACAGCAGTGACAGTTCTTGGTGGAAAGCCCATATACATACTGTAGCTAGTCAAGTGACTGCCTCATGTGGGGTTTTAGGAGTTTTGATCCGCTCCAGGGAGTATCAACCCAGCCGTCTGCTTGTTTCCATGTCTAACTCAACAGGTCTTCGTCATTACTGCAATTTAAGGTATGCAGTTGATCACGTTCGGTGCCTAGTCGATGTGGCGTCACTTGGTTGCATGCGGTCACGGCTAAGTTTTAGTTAACTCCCATTGAGTTCACCCGTTACACTCTTTGCAACCTGGACCTACCCAACCGCAAACGAGCCATCTGACGGTATAATTGAATATTAGAGCTGGCGTACTTCGTTTGGTATACATACCACCTATTTCCCTCTATTATCTCCTAACTATATTAATCCAATGCTCCAATTTACACCCATAAATTTTTATACCTTACACGGACCGTGACGCATTAATAAATGCATCTATATTTCGGTATTTAATATAATACATCTAAATTTACAGTAATGTTTCGATAAAGGAGTGCGAATGTGTTGTGCCTACAAAAACCTGACGTTACTATTGCAGACGCATATGAGTTTTGTATACAAAAAATTTCCCCGACCTTAGTCTCAGATAAAACAATTATTACAATTACCAAATTTTGCGCATGGGTTCAGGTCAGTTTGTTGCAGCAAATTTATGTTCCCTTCCATCTTTCTTTTACTTCTTTACTGATTTCTTTCAAATTCACGTGCTAAAGTCAGCGAAGAAGTCGCTAATCCAGATTTAACATTGTAAATCCGGTGGAAAATCCTTCTCTTTGGCATCAAAAAATTCGGACCGCCTTTACATCGGTCCGGTTGCAGACCTCATCTGTGGCCATTCCGTGTTTTACGATCCTCTCAAAAATCAACTTCGCGCGTAAAACACAGGCCCATCTTTTGCAATTTTTTTACTCAAGTCCCTCCCTTTCTCTTCATTTCTGGCCAAAATTGGCATCGTTGGAATATTTTCCCCCAGTATTTAAATCTGCGAGTTTGTGAGATTTTCGTGGCGGTTAGGTGGAGTCTCTTACTTTTAGTGATGCCAAACTTGGGTACTTCTGCCCTACTTCTTCCTTCATCGAGCAGCCATGTCGGCCCTTTTCTCAACAGCGTTTTGGCGCTTCAGTAACTGGGTGTTCCTATGCAGACCAGCTAGAGTGTGAGCTTCTAGTAGGAATACCATTGTTGGATGTGTGCTTTGTGCAGTACGCTTGTCTTCATAGGGTTAACTTAGTACTTGCGATGCTATTACTATTTTTTGCTCCCTAGGTACCTGAAGGGAACTATGACACTTCCTAATACCAAGGCCGCTCTCAGTCTTCGTCAGACTTGTCACGCTTGGAACTTTTTTTCCATTTCGAAACGTACATTTAGACTGATTTCATAAAATAATGTGATAGAAATAAAGAATTAAATGTTTACAGCCATCTATATCTTACAGTATGTAAGCAGGGCGCCGTATCTATACAGGCCTCTTTCTGATCCGGTCCGTAGACGACGCCCAAATCTGCCCCGAAGTTATTCTTTTCTTCCCTCCAAATGATCCCTTGACATCGGAGACTGTCACTACAAAACTCCTTAGTTTACGCAGTATTATTTTTTATTCTTCGATCCATGTCGGTATAGTATCCATTACCAGCATCTGCATACTGCCTTGTGCAGGTCTGCAGGCACTTCAGTCAGACTAGAATTATATCTGACGGAGTAGTTGCCATAGTAGCGTTTCCAGTATCTCTGGTTTAGCTAGAGTGCAATCGTTTGGTTGAAAGGATTCACCCACCCCTTGACATCTGGGGCCCATGCCCACCCCTTGACATCTGGGGCCTATTCTCACCCCTTGACATCTGGGGCCCATACTCACCCCTTGACATCTGGGGCCCATACCCGCCCCTTGACATCTGGGGCCCATACCTTAAGCAATCATAATCATGATAGGCGACTTATTGCTGCGAGGCTTGGCTCTTATCACCATGGCGTACTTTTTTGTGAGTTTGTACAACATAATTTTTTTATGCGGTGACAAGTGCTCTCGTCTCCAGTACAGATGTTCATTGCTTGCCTGCCTCAGTGAGCAGCATGTTCATTTTCTACACAGTAACGCATGCTCATCCTTTATTACCGCGGTACTCATATCTTTTTCTCTTTATTTGCAATAACTTTTTTCGCATTAAATGTTCATATCTTAACCATAGACATTCATTTTTTCTACCTCTTACTTTATAACGTAAGCCTTTTTATTAACAATGGGGCATGCTCATATTTCCATAATAGACCCGGAGGCCGTGGCCGACCAATTATGTTACGGATAATTCGCCTAAGGAAATGCCTAATAGGCACTGCACCTACCGGATTTAATGCATACGATCAATATGAATAGGTATAGGCAAATTGCCTGGGTACCCGTTCTGTCCCTACCTCCATTTGATGACTTATTCCTTTATTGTGCACTTCTGATCCCTTTCACCATTTTTTTCTACTTCATCCCATCACGAAAGCTCGTCCGGTGCTCAGCTTACCATTGTCGACGTTAATGCTCCTGCTGTGCCTCTAATGACGCAAACTATAAAGTCTGGTGATCTGTTCACGATAACTAACACCCAGTTGTCGCCCTATCAGCATGGCCATCACAAAACCTTTTCTTGGCGCCATCAGCGCAGCATCTCGGCACTTTAACATTCACGAAGCCCGCGCGCTGCTGTTTGCCTATTTATGACTCCATACCTTGTCACCGGCGCACTGACAGCCACTTTATTATTCGGTGGTTGCATTGCGTACAGTCGCACTCGGCGTGATTTGTGCCTGTCCCATTGGACCGAACGATAAATTGCTGGCGTGCGTGCGTCCGTCCCGCCGTCCCTCCTCCTCCTGCTCCTGCTCTCGCTCTTTCTCGATCTCTCAACGTCCCCCAAAAAAAGATGCACTAGCGCGACACAAAAGTTGTCATTTTGGGAGAGCGATTTATGCAGATACGATGGCTTATTTTAGTACCTTGGCTTGGCTAACGAACGCGGTGATGCGCCTCTAAAAACGCCGAACAGCTCAGGATTCTTTGTACTAAACGGTTCAGGAATGCTAAGCAGCCCCGTGCGGCTCTGCAGGGGAAGGTGACAACTGAGTTGGAATGGACGTCAGCAGAGATGTTCGACGGCACCTAATTTGAAACGAGGGATAGCCATCACGAGTTGCCTGTAAACAGAAGCAAGGTACTAGGAATGGGCACATCATCATTAGCTTTACGTATAGAGGGACCCATGACTTTAGGTGAGTCACATCACTAAAACTTGTAAGTAGCTATTGATAACTATAGACAAGCAAAGGAAATCTTCAGCAACTTCTATACGAGGGGCGTATGAAGCGATTCAAACATAGCTGTATAGGAAGCGTTGATGCATGGTCACACCTATGATTTTTTTAAGTATAACCTTTTGTAAGAATTGCTGCTAAATTTCGAGATTCTAAATAAGTCAAAAATCAAGCAGAAAAAGAAATCAGCAGAAATCCCTTATCCTTTTAGTTTCTCTTATGATTATAACTTTTCATACAGCTCTCGTAGAGTCCCAGCAAGAAATTAAACTCAAACGAACTTTGATTGTATTTCTACCACAACAAAATATCTTTTTTTCTTTTTACAGGAAGAAGACAGCTTTTAAACGGTCTGATGTAAGCTTTTCTGTAAAATACCGATGTATTTTTGTGTTTTTTGTATTAAGCCCTTTTTTGGTTTTAACTCTCTAACGCCATGGGATGGAAATACTCACCAAACCATAATCCATCTATTTTCATTCCTAACTTTTTCAAAACAATCACCCCTAAATTTCTCACCTTGTCTTCGGAAACATCTTGCAGAATCATCACTGACAAGAAAACCCGCAACTCATCCGAACAAAGAGCTCTCTGAAACCATTCCGCAGGGAAGGCGCCGTATTCAGCAAGAAAGCTCTTGCTATCCTTAGTATATATTAATATTTGACAAAGGTGTTTCTTTGCTCCTCGTCTTGATGATACACCATTTTTCTTTTATCTCCTAGTTATTGTATTCGAGACAGGAACTCACTATCTGTGGCTATGAACCATGTAGACAAATTTGTAAGGGTTTTCTTCGTCGAAGAGCTGTTGATTCCAGCCTGGAATCATTTATCTCTTTTTATTGACGATTTAAGACGGCCTGAGCCTATCTTCCTGACATCACCCTTTTCTTTGAATTGCTTACTAAGTATTTTCACTGTGGAAATGCAAGTAGTAACTCTCTCTTCGGTCAATTGGGTAAAAGATATGTTTATATTAAATGCCGCTATTTTTCTTTCGTAATTTTATCCAAATGCGTATTATTCTCTGGAAGCGGCATTATCTTTATCAGTAATATGGCTAATTGAGCTTCCCACAGTAAGTTAAAAAATTTGAACTAAAAATCAATAAAAATACTAGAAAAACACCACCTTCACTAAATATTTAAAAAATTATTCAGACTCAGTGTTCTGCTCGGGAGTGTTCAAGAACTAATACCTACTTGTGAGCTAAAAAGAGGACGAACTACTTATTTGAAGGCTGACTTTGAAATTTATCAAAGCTTTTAGCAGTTTAAGAGAAAGCCGAATACGAAAACAAGAGTATTGGCAAAAATTTTAATTACTTAATTGGTAAGAACAATAAAGCGATTAATACTTATTCAAATAAGTGACCATCTATGATTACTTTTATAACGCTATTCCAACGAGAATGTTCTACAGTCGCTTGGTAAAGAGTTAACCCTATTTCTGTGCTACTTCAGTGATATCGCCTGACAGAGGCCTTAGAAATGTCGTTCTGTCGCGTCCACGTTGCTTCCTTCCACTTTCATAATGCTCTTTAAGATACTTTCGCACTTTTTTTTCCTCTTCTTTCCCGACTTCTTCCCGTGGGCATTGATCCTGTGTCGGAATACCGTCGTGCTAAGGTTCCATGTTTCTAACGAGACACTTCATGACCCTTCCATTTCCTGTCTTAAAGCACAATAGTTGTGTTACGGAGCTAAAACAATGTACTCCCTCGCCTAGTAATATGATGCCATGGAATTGCATGCCTTATAAACTGTGTTTGTTTCCTTTCTCCACCAGGTGGCGTGTTCGTGGTGCTCTTGTGTGGGTTGGCACTCGCTATCGTTGTGGCCATCCTCGAGTTCTGCTGGAACTCCAGGAAGAACGCTCACACCGAGAAGGTTAGTGACTTATTGCTACGGCTTTCAACTGGAAATAAGTCTAATAGTAGATGCGGCATTTTTGTTTTAACCCCAATACCTTCGCATACCGAAATTATCACACTGAATGTTTGTTCGCTAATTGATTCATAGCGTTAGAAGTGAGGAAAATTACTTATGAGCTTATAAGGATATCAATGCAGTGACGGGTACGCCAGATGAAAGTAATGAAGTTATCCTCTGGAAACCATAGCTTCTGGTATCACACTACTGCATAATTTGCGTAAATAGCCGCACTTTAGTGAGGAGCATTGAGAGTACTCAGTATATACGATACTAATCGATGAAAATAAAGGACATCCAGGTTCCATGTATTTAATTAACGTAAAATAATACTTCTTCTGGAAATTAAGTATAATAAGTATAATAATTAATAATTAATTAATAATTAAGTATACGATACTGTATTGTGTAGTTTGTGATTGCAAAAACAATCTTCTAAAAAGAAGACGAGAATGGAAACTTAACATCTCATTTTTTTTGTTTCCCTTTTCGCCTTTTGTTAACTTGTGGATAACTAGCGAGGGTGTTGCTAGCTAATAGACAGCCTCTTAAATAAGACATTAGTGACCAAGTAAACTGTGCTGAATAAGAAAAACGCTGAAAGCTGTTATTTTTAGCTTATGTGAGGAATGGACTACATGTAAAATTTATAAAACTGCGTATTGAATGCCCACTGAGAACTTGCTGAACACCAGTGACGTCACAGGGCAACGCATCCCTGCTCTTCCAGTTCTGCTATTTCTTCTCTGGCTTACCCGTTGTTACGATGCATTTCCTTTTTACTACCTATTTTGATTTTACTTTATATTTTGTCATTCGGATTGTATTATTATTTCCTCTAATTGGCCTGTTTTTGCATGGAAGCCTTGCGTTCATTTCTCTGAAGACGACGTCAGCAAGCCTCTGCAGGGCCCAGACTGGGTCGCCAAGGATAACAATAATACGACAGATGAATCTAAGGTATTTCTGATGCGAGCTCAAGCGTTAACCCTAAATGGATTACTTGCAATGACTGTCAACGCCTTTGATATTATTATACTAATGAGAGCAGCGTACTCTTGCTTTCGCGGCCCTGAAATTGTGAAGTTCAAAGTAGTGCGTTATAGTAGTCGATTCTCGCTGTAGCTGTCGTCTAGAACTTCAGCCTTTATGAGGAGCCTCTATATAGCAAAAAGCCGAATGTACTGCGGCCCATCTGTTGAAAGCTTCAATGCTGGGGTGCAACTTTACAATCGCAGGCTCAACTTGATCAACGGACCTTCAATTCGCACGCGGTTCATGCTGCCGTACGTCTGCAACCAACATTATACCTTGCGTCGGGCCCACGGGCGAATTTCACATCCGTCGATCAAGTAGAGCTTGCAATTCTATAATGTGACCCCAGCATTACAGTGCCTAACTACTCACCGGTGGTCTACATTGTCTGGTGGAGTGCCTGTAATGAATTAATGCTTGCTGCCTGTAGTAGGGAGTGACTCCGCCAATCGAGCCGCTTCCGTGGACGATCGGAGGTTCATCCAATTCCGGTATATACCGGGCCTCCCCACTTGGAGCGCCCCCCCCCTTCTCTCCTTATGCCCTCTTCTCCCCGCTGCACCGAAGTGCACTGGCCGTAACGAACCGACTGTGCCGGCCGCGCCCGCCGCCGTCGTCGGAAACGGCCCGATTGGCAGAGTTGCTCCCTATACTGCCAGTCGAATGGTGTGGCTTTGTGTAACTAAGCCGCTTCTGAAAGTTTTAAACTCTCGTACATATTGCTTACCTACAGCCGTGCTCCAGCTTTCTCTGAGTCTAGTTTCGTGCTGTGAAGATTAAGTGCGGCACTACTGCAGTTCATTTACAAAAGATAGTTATGTCATATGCTAGCTACTGCGTACGTTTGTACATAACTTCAAAATTGTGTCGTATAACGTCACTCCTTCTGCAGCGAGGAATCTTGGGAATTCGACGATGGCGTGACGCTATTGGCTCGTAATATGACTATTTATAATAATGAGAATAACAAGAGATGGAGTGAAAGATATTAAGATATTTTATTAATGTAATATAATGTAAATAATGTGCATTATTGTATGATTAACATCATTCATTGTAAATTTTATTGCTATATGAAAATAATGTTGCATAAATATCTTCATTTCCATTTTCTCGTCGTTCTTAAAATGACAATACTACGGTTTTATAAAAAGTGACCAATTGTGGAGACTTTGAAAGAAGCGGTTGACG
>LQNS02007215.1:31663521-31674062 GCA_001587735.2 Parhyale hawaiensis | reverse complement strand
GGGACTTATTTCCTCTTAATTAATTGGTATTAGCAAAGCGATGTCAGCTCACCGTCTGGCAATAACGATTGGTACCAGTGCCTGCAATTTCCCGGCTGTTGTCTAAGTGATCTTCCTTCTTCGTGTTTTGGCCTATCAAATGTTGGCTCTTCACCATCATAATTGCTCTCCAGTAGTATCTCTTGACAATTCTTATCACAATTTAAAAGTCCTCCCTTGTTAATTGACTGTAACCTAATATTGTCCTTTTTCTCAAACCAATCACTTTCCGATGGAGCAGCAAGAGTCCATCTTCTTCCAATCAAGCAACTTGAGAAGTCGTATGTTAACCTTGGCATGTGGTCTCCGCAGACCTTCTTATTGCTTTCCGCGCAGCTTGAGAATCTCTTCCAGGTTCCAGGGTTATTTTGGTTCCATAGACTGCTGCAATTCGGTTAAGGGGCCAGATCCCACGGCCACCAGACGTCCATTGCACTTCCGAGCAGATGAATCGCAATTAAACGCGAGCGAAAGAGTGAGCTTTATTGCTGTTGGGTTGCTGGCTTTGATGGTCGTCATGTGGTAGAGTGGCGAGGGGTTCTGGAGCTTGGAGTGAGTGGTGGCCAATATGTCTTGATGATGGGTGAGGGTAGTCATGTGTTGTGCCAACGGATATAGAATGGACCATGTTTAGGGCTACATAATAATATAGCAGAATTGGGTTACCTGCTCAGCAGTTGGATCACTGAACCAACAGTATTATTCTCCTAAGCCTACCGACACATTACACGCCATTGTCCCATTACTTGCAGATCCCAAACTGTTATCATCAGACGGCATATTAAAGAAGAGAAGCTGCAAGCATAATAAGCCAAAGCCTGCCGGCAGCAAACTATGTATAGTGAGACAAAGAGTAAGCTCTACAGTCAAGTTGCTGTCACGAGGGAAGGTATAAGTGGGTACAAACCTTGTCAAATCACCAAGTTTTCTCTGGCTTGTGCCCGAATTCTTTACAGCGAACCATTAGCTAATAGGCGATGTCTACCTCCGTATGGTAAGCGGCATTGTATAACTGCAGATATATAGCTGCCTAAGTAAGAACACTTCCGATTTTGAAGCGTCTTCGTTTGAAGGACACAAAAAGCGTATTGACTACATTGATTACTGAGTTTGAGTTTGTAGCAGCCTCGAAAACATATCCGAAACCTTAGTGCAAAGCAAACTCACTTAGCAGCTATTGTCGCAAACATTTGCTACACACGCACTGGTGTTCACACGAGCACAATAGCTACAACAGTCTGAGGTGTTACTGTGAAAATTCGTTTGATTGACCACCGTGTAAAGCCTCGATCTTTGAGGGGAACTCTTTTTTTATACTTTTTATTTACAGTCCGATTGCAACTAAATTTGCACCCGGTATGTAAAAGTAAAAAAAAAATTTTTCTTCCTGGAAATTTTCCCGTTTTCTTCTTCCTTTTCTTTTTATCGTTGAAGTTCAGGGTAAACTTGCATGTTCCTATTGTTTACTCAACTCCCATAGGTTTTTGCTGTTTTTTATGCTAGAATAAAAATAAAGACAGTTTTAGAATCACCAAACCATTCTCCACAAAAGAAAGCGCTTAGAATTTTCATTTTCTGCCTCGTTTTCTTTCCATCGGCACTTTCACCAGCGACTAAAATTATTTTCAAAATATGTAAGTTTGCGCTGCAAATTGCTATTTGAAAGAAAACGAGGCTGAAAATGGAAAATCTAAGCGCTTTGTTTTGTGGGGAATGGTTTGACGATTCCAAAACTGTCTTTGTTTTCATTCTATCATGAAAACTGTAGAAACCTATGGGAGATGAATGTAGAAATTGACATTTTTAGAAAAATCAAAAATCATTTATTTTATGGGAAAATAGCTTGAAGCATTCTTAACCATAAAAAGCTGTGTATAATTTTTGAAATATGTTATTATTACAAATCTAACTGGTCATGTACACATGATTTATATATTTTGTCCTCACCCCTTCGCTGATCAGCCAATTTATGTTCCAGATGAAACTCCGAGAAGTAAGTATTTTGTTCTTAAAAAAGGATTTCCTCATACGGTACTCTCTCACTGATATCACATTCATATCTCGCTGATGTTTTTGTTATAATTGTTCCGATTTTTCATAATGTTGTCCATAGTATATAATAATAATAAGAGAAATAATATTACTTATAGGTAACTTCCAAAAAACTTATAATAAACAGAAAACGAAGAAGAAAACGGGAACATTACATAAAAAATCGATTTCATTTTCAATTTTACGTATAAGTACAAAGTTTCAGCCAAATCAGTCGACTTTCTAAATTTACCCCCCCCCCCCCGCTGAGCGGGACTTTGTCCCCAATTAGAGGTGTTCCAATGCACCCAGAGCCAAAATTTTTTGGCCACAGGTCTGTCCTCATCCAGGGATAAAATTTCACTAAAATCAAAAATGCCAAATTTTGACCATTTTCGCTGGGCACCCTTCCTTAAGTAACCTCCACTATATAGATGTCTGTATATCTACGCTTGCCCATAATGTCTAGTGGAGACTGGTGCCTCCCCCAGCGCTGTTCCAGGCATCGCAGTTTACTGAATTCATGCAGTAGCTCAGTTTTTCAGTTCCGGTTGCGCACGGACGTCTAGTGACCAGATGCTGCTTAGATTTTTTTTTTTCAGCAAAATTGGAGCAAAAATCTCGCGTCTCTCTGCCGTCACTGCTACTAGGGCCGAGATTAACCGGTGCTGTCGCACGCACCACTTGATTAACATATTTGCAACATGCACGTCGTCCTAATACATATTTAAACTCGGTAGCATAGATACGGTAATGTGAACGACGTGTGAGCTATCCATCCTCGCATCAAATTGTGCGTACAATTATGTAATGTAGAGCCAGAATTATAGTTTCTGTTTTTTTAACCAATTCCTTGTGCTGTGCAATTATTTTTCGAGCCTTGGCTAGAATTTCGAGATAATTTTCTTTCTTCGTCTAATTTGCTTCTTTCTTGTTCTGCTTTATTATCTTCTTACCTCCGCCTAGGAGGTTATATTTTTGCCAGAGTGTACCTATCTATTTGTTTGTCACCAAGACACTAAGAAAGTTATAGACGGATCTCTACGAAATTTATAGGTAATGATACGTAAGTAACGAAGAACAGATATCGGATCCGTCCCATTTTTTTTTTTTTTTTTTGTGCCTCCATTTTCTTGAGGACGTAACTAAGAAAAATTATGAACGAATCGTATTGGAATTTGCAGGAATTCTAGGAAATATTACGAAGACCATCTGAACCAAATTTCTGTCATGATTTTTCCCTCCATTGATCTATTTGTCTCTGTTTGTTTTTGATTTTGTCAGAACATTACTCAAAAAGTTACAGATGGATTACCAAGAAATTTACTGGAAAAGGCATAAATCACAAAAATTTTGGTGATGTAAAAAATCCTGATTTCAGGACCGTTTTATATGTGTCGTTAGCTTTGCTTTGTTCGGCGGAAATATGTCCTCTCAGAGTGCTCTTGTGCTTACTCTTCTTCCCCGATTTACTGCACCAATTAATGCAGTTGCTTTGCGCTAGGGTCCCTTTTCTCTTGCTGTACTAAAAGTTCTTTCGATATCCACTTTTGAAACATCATTGCAGCGACTAGTGATACTGATATTAGTTATGACATATTGTAACAATGATGTGCAGCGCGCAATACGTATCTAGCCCTTTACAGTCGTAATTTTTTTTATATCTAGCACTAACCTGTACACTGCTGTGGCATTTGCTAGGCTACGGCTTCAGGATATTTTTTTTTTTAGTTCGCTGTGGTGGATTCTTTCTTGTTTCTCACCTTTATTGATATTCTTTGTTCTGTGCTTCCTCTTCTTTCTTGAACTGCTGTAACCATGCGCGCTGATCCAGACTGGGAGCACCCTGGTGCATGGCTTTCATTTTTTTTTTTTTTTTTTATGTCCCGTATATCCCTTCCTCTGTGATCCATCTGGGGAACTACCCTCTAATTTAGCAGAATTCAAAGAAATACTCGCTATTATTATACGCTCTTCAGTCCTGTAGCTCACCATGGTCATTAAAAGCTACTCAGTGTCACTACAGTGCGCGTAACAACGCAACCGTAATATCTGCATGCCGGCACCCGTACGCCCAGTGCCAAACTACCCCCATGGAAGTCATCTCTCAGCACAGACCTTCCAACCAACCATCCATTGTCGTGATTGGCACACGACCATTACAGCTACAATGGCCAGCCTTGCATTCCGTCTTCTGTCCGCCACTTGAAGATCGTTTCTTTGACCGTCAGTGCTTCTCCACAGAAGCCTTAAATTCTTGGCTAAATCACGAAGAAGTTTCGCGATAACCTACACAAAATTCGGTTAATGCAGATGTATATGTCTTAATTTAGTAAACAGAGAAATCTTTGGTATTAACTTCGTGGCTAAATACTAGAGAAAATAGCCAAATTTTGTTGTATTTGGTATGAAGAAGTGAGATGTTAAATCTACACAAATGCTGTGCACTGCAGTTTTGCCTGTCGTAGCTGTTGCACAGATGCCCTAAATTTTTGGATTTAAATCTCAGAGGAATTTAATGATTAATGAATGCGTGCAACTTTTAAATTTTATGAAATCATCGTACTAAAAATTGTGGTAAAAGGGTTCATGCAAGCAAATAGTTTCTTTGACGGTTCCAGCTGCCAGACAGACGTCGTCAATTTATAGAAATACCCCTTTGAGCTTCGTGTAGTCTAACGTCATTGTTTGACTGTTTGAACTCCATGATAGACGTACCGATATCCTAGTTAGATCATATAAAAATGTACATGTATGGTGGCCTGCTAGATAAACATGTGAGACATCTTAATTTCACAGAGCCTGAGGCTGTTTTTGATTGTTCATGTTGCTCGACAAACGTACCATTTACGTAATGAAATCCTCGACGAAACTTGCTGACGACTTTCTTAAAATTTTACATAGGCTGATGTGATTTATCTTTCCCAGCAGAATTTGGGGTCACTCTGAAATAACTTTTTACGATTTTTATTTTTGGAGCGGCCGTGATTTCTTATAGTAAATGTATTTTGCATTCAGAACAGTAACGACAGCTACACTAGCTCATTGTTTCTTTGAATGTCCGAACTACTGAGCGAATAATCCAAATCCGAAACTCAATTACAGAGAAAACTAGAGAAGCACTCCTAGAGCGCATTCCTCCGCCAAGCAACGGGACATATAAAAAAACTAAACTGGTCCTGAAACAAGTAGTATTAGTGGAAATTTTTCTAGCGCTTCAGTAGCACACTGCCTGAATCAAGAATTTCCTCTTTATTACCACCAAAACTAGAGCATTTGTGCCTCTTTTCATGTCTAACAGTTCCAGCAATTTTCCTGAAGATCTGTCCGTAACTGTCTGACTTATGTTCAGACACACTATAAGCTAGAGAGCACTGTGAGAGCGCATACCTCCGCCAAGCGAGGCATCGGTAACGAAAAATTCAAATTGGCTCCCAAACCATGATTTTCTTTGTATCAACGCCAAAATTTAACTATTTCTGCCTCTTGATAGTATTAGCAGCTTTTGCAATTTTCTTGAATATCCGTTTGTAACTTTTTGAGTTATGCTGCTAACAAACATTATGACAAACAATGGTCAAACGCACAAGCGGACCCACCGATCTGCACCAAAATTTAATCACCTATTTCTTTTAACATTACTGACAACTCCTGTGAATTTCATAAGGATCCATTTAGTACTTTTTTGAGTTATTGTGCCAACAAGCTCAAAACTAAACCTCGCAACAAACAGACGAAGGAACAAAAGAAATCATCACTAAAGTTGGGTAATTTACTCTTCGTAACATACCCAAAAACTCATGTAAGTTTCATCTAAATCCGTCCATAACTTTTTGAGTTATGGCACTGAGAAAAAAAATAGGCAGACAGACAAACAAACAGATGGACCGGTTTCCACCAAATGTTAATTATCTGTTACTGTTGATATACCTAACAATCCCAGTAAATTCCGTAAAGATCCGCTCATTACTTTTTACGTTATCTTTGTGTCAGACAAGTAACCAGACCAATACAACAAAAACATAAACTCCTTAAGGGAGATGACTATCGCTAAAATTTCGTCATTTGTGCCTTTCATGCATTTTTAATAATTCCTGCAAAATTCATGCAGATCCGTTCATAACTGTTTGAGTTATTTTACCAAAAAACAAGCAGGGAAACAAACACATGGCTAAATGGAACTTCACCAAAAGTTAAGCATTTGTTCCTTCTAACATACATACTTAACAATCCTCGTAAATTTCATAACGAACAGTCCATAACGTTTTAGGTTATTTTAATGGCAGACAAACGGACTAATTTCGACAAACCATAAATAACATAGGCCTTTATCATATTGGTCTTGATTGACACCTTACCTCGGACGAAGTCCAAATTATTGCTGTCGATCATGTAAGGTTCCTAGGACTGCGACTGACTCTAAAGCCGGACTGCAGCTCGTGTAATGTACCATACATAAAATAGTGACAGTCACGAGCACGCGACAAAGTAGTACAAGATTTTACAAATCACCTCTCATGAGCGTTGGAGTCGCCATTATCATTGGGTTAGGTAATTAGGTTTAGAAGGCAAAGTTCACCCGTCCTATGGCATGGGCAGTTGCGTCCTCAACCAATGCCACCTAGACTGTTTTCTAGGTGGCCTTGCCTCAACACCCCCCTCCCCCCTCTCCCACCAAGGGTACATCACTACTAACCTTAGTCTCACTTAGGCCGTTGGGGAGTTTTCCTGTCACCCTTACCTTGCTTCTCTTTTTTATGCTCCTAATGATCTAGCATTGCGCCTTCTCTCTCTGAAGTACATACAGTGTGCTCTTCGAGCACGGAGGATTTAAACCGTCTAATAACTAGAACATTTCGTGGCGTAAGACCATCACCCACGGTGAGGACAATTTCACCCCTGTCATTTTTGATGGCCAGCTGACTCTAAATTTTTGGTCTCACTCATGCCACCTGATTACTTGAAAATATATATTTACTATGACTTTATTCCTTCTGCCTTTTTTTGGGGTGGACACACTGCAAGATTCAATGTCGTCATTTTTGTTGACCAGCTTACTCTCGAGTTTTGCCGTTTATCACGTTTAGGTCAACCCACCTGACTCCATGCAAAAGGTTATGAACATTGCTCAACTCCTTTCTCTCTTAGGGTGGACAGACAAATATACTTAATTCTTCAACGAAAACCTTATCACCGCTCATTAATTCGCTAGCGGGAGATAAATATATAATCAATAGCATAGCACAAGCTACACAACAAGTGCCTCCGCGGCACTAAACCCCAAACCCATTACTCGCAGCGGGCGGGCGCACTGGAAGAGTCCGCACTGTTACCAGTACAGCACCACTTCTGCTAGGCATCAGCGGGCTGAAAATAATATTACTCACAATTCTGCTGCTACGCATTTTTATTTATTTTCTTTGTATTTTTTTTTAACGCTTGTGTAGGCCGGTCTTTTAAGAGCATCATCTGCGGCATCATATTGCTGTCCTGAATTTCTGTCCAACAAAAGACTCATATTTCCTGCTCGATTGTTGAGTTTCTTGCTTATGTCGATGAAACTGTGTGGCGTGTTTCTTTGGATACAAGAGTGTGTCGTTTCTTTGTATACAAGTGTCGCGTTTCTTTGGAGTCGAGGGTGTCTCGTTTCTGTAGATAAAGGTGTCTCGTATCGTTTCTTTTGTAGCAAGTGTTTATATATTCATAACAGTTCTGCTCGATGTATTTTATTTGACATAATTGGTGCAGTTTCCCGACGTTCAATTCAATAAAATCGTGCAAGCGCTGCCTCTAATTTTATTGTTATCCCTATATTGCACAAATTCATCTGGCCAATGCTGCCATCATTAGTGATGTTTTCACACTGAAATTTCATTTATTCATTACTGCTATCATTCATAGTACAGTTTTCACATTCTACTCATTACCATTACTCTTGTCACTAATACTATTTTGCTAGATCTGCCCATTATTTTCAACACTGTAACTAATACTACCGTGACTTGGCCATTGTTGCTATCATCAGTAGTAAACTTCCCCGAATTTATCCATTATTATCATCATTAGTAGATGTATTATATTTACAATGAATGTCCTATCCTTCTATTAATCAATATGGCAGACGAAGTCCTATCGCCCTCACTTTTGTTGGCCCGTATTGTTCTGCGCTATCGCTTTAAGATTCTACTTCAAGGAACATTTAACCAACTCTCACAAATTCAATGCGAATGCGAAAGATAAAAAACTTGATATTAAATATCGAGAAGGAATGACAAATATCTGACGTAAACAAAGTTATGAGCATTTCTCGTGGACTCTTAAGGCGCGCGCACACGCACGCAATTCCGTATCCGACTGCGTTGCAGCGTACGAGACTTCGTCTTGCACATTGCCATACCACTAAAAAGAATATCTAAGGTATGAGCTGTTTCTTACAGTTTGTACATTATAACAAGCAGCAATGGTCCAGCTTGGTGAACACCTCCTACTTCTGAAATAGTTTGAAGTTGCAACGACGCGTCGTCATATTCAAGCACCTAGTTATAAGTAGTACATACGGCAATGTGACGGCCGAAGTGAAATGTTGCGACACTGAGCAATTTTTGCGATAGTGTGCCCGCGCAATAAGAAACGACACTATATTGCCGTTTAGACGCACGTGAATTTTATTAACGAATTGGGTCTATACTGATCTGTCCAACCCATTTGCAGCAGCTTTGTTATTTTCTCTCCAAAGTTACAGCTTTTCGGTTGCTTGCCTTTGTATGTTCAACAAGGTAGTCAGCAAAATGAGGGACATCCTGGTTGCGTTTGTCTGTCCCTGCTCCTGGGTTTTAGGGAGACGCACACAAGCTGCAGCTCAAACACATACCTTTACTTTGGAAACTGTTGAGTGCCAAGCACCTCAGATCAGTCCAAATTTTATACCCTGATTTGTATGACCATGGAATTCATTTTCGAGATCCATGTTCGTCCTTGTGGAGCTGCAAGCGTTCAATTCACCCGTGAATAGATATTTGAGTGATTCGTCTAAGAAACACTTTGACCGTCCTGAGGTTACTTTAGTGCTACTCGAGGCAATTCATCATCCACCCCCTGACACGCGGGCGTACAATGCCACTAGGAGTAATAAATATTTTTTTAGTGTTCGTAAATACACTGGATTTAGTATCCATGGCTTCAATTGAGCTATTATTCGTAACCATAATTTGTACTTCATGCCTGGCTGCGGTGGCCGCCTTCGGTCGCCCGCAACCCAGCAGTTAGAAAAGCTTCAAAATATCCTTCCTTCAATCATTTTGTGTCTTCTCCTCCATAGCATCACTTACTGTTGCTTGTTCTCTCTCCAACTTGCTGTTTCCGTGCGCGGTGATTCTTCATGTATAAATTCCCTGTTATCTTACTCCCCGAGTACTACGGGAAATGGCTCCAGTCATATCGAAGCCACTGCTCGAAATATTTAATCGGTCTCTAAGAACAGGAGAAGTTCCGTAGGATTAAAAACTAGCTAACGTGATACCGATAAAATAGGGGTTAAGAAAAGGCCCCAGCAACTATCGACCAATCAGTCTCACATCGGTCATCAGCAAAATCATTTAACGCCTCTTGAAAAAGCGCATCACTGATGTCCTGAGGATGCTGCAGCTCATTTCCGACACTCAGCATGGCTTCCGAAATGGAAGAAGCTGCTTAACAAATCTACTGGACTTTTTCTCTAAAGTTACGGATAATAAAGATGAACAAAAGGCCGTAGACCTTGTGTATCTGGACTTCCAAATGGCGTTTGACAAAGTCCCCCATCAACGATTAATGAAAAAATTGGAAGCTCATTGCATCCAGGGAGACCATTTACGTTGGATCTCGGGATGGCAGCAGCGAGTGAAGCTTGAAGGCGAGACGAGCGCCTGGACGCGCGTTTTATCAGGGGTTCCACATGGTAGCGGGCTTGGCGCACTTCTGTTCTCAATTTACATCAACAATCTCGACCCTAACTTCCGTAGTAAAATCAGTAAATTTACGTATGATACTAAACTGTGTCATCCTGCCACGAAGAGAGCCGAGCTCCAACAATACCTTGACTACCTCATGCAATGGAGCACAATATGGCAGATGAGCTTTAATGTCGACAAATACTCAGTAATGCACATAGGGCTGATGAATCCTTCACCCCCATTGCAAATGAACGGGACGGTATTGGCTGCTGTCACCCAACAACGTGACTTAGAAATCACTATTACAAACAAACTACAACACAATCAGCAAGTTGACATGAGTGTGCAAATGGCAAGCAGAGTACTGGGATTCATCACCAGAAACTTTCAATACAAGTCCAAGGACATCATTGATCCCTTGCACAAGACATTAGTGAGGCCACACTTAGAATTTGCTGTTCAATTCTGGTCGCCACATCTGTGTAAAGATATCGATAAAATGGAAAGACTCCAACGCAGAGCAACGAAATTGATACCTCA
>LQNS02007215.1:31627307-31651855 GCA_001587735.2 Parhyale hawaiensis | reverse complement strand
AAACTGCGGCACCACAGAAGACACCCAGCAGAGTGACTCCACACACGTGGGGTGACGTGAACAACGTCACCTGGACTTCTTCCGAAGACTCTCAAGGTAACTCAAGGTATAATGTAAAGCGTTGAACTTGTTTTAACGGCGGGATCTACACAATATTCTTTTAACATGAAGACACGCCTCCGTTAATCTGACAAAAGATAGCGCTAAATTATGCAACGGAACACAAAAGCATGTTCTGTTTTTCACGATTTAGAAGTGAACAGCTTTGCATGTGAACAAAGCAGTGTACTGTTGGGAAATTATTTTCGTGTATTATGGGAAACCATTATCAATGTAGTTGAAACGAAATACTCTTCGAAGGTAATCCAGAGCAAATTTTCTCCACCCTGTTATTGAAATATATGCTGAATGTATATTTAGAATCTTCTGAATTGCCGTCACATATCATCAGACACTCCGCTTAAGTCGCCTCTTCAGCCAGGGCTGTTGCTAATCTTGGAGCTTGTATCGATTAGGCGCGACAACAACAGCTGGGCCAATTAACTGAAAGCCTCTGCTACACCTACAATCGTAATAGCAATGACTTTACGCAGCGAATCCATGTTTACTGTGTAAACAAGCTGTAAAAGAAGATCTACCCTAGGAGTGTCGCAATCAAGATCCTTCAAGAACTGACCCACCTAATGTGCATAAATTCACTGGCCCGGATAATCTTACTCACCTTGTACTACGGGAAATGGCTTCAGTCATTGTGGAGCCACTGCTCGAAATATTTAATCGGTCTCTAAGAACGGGAAAAGTTCCGCAGGATTAGAAACTAGCTAACGTGATACCGATACGTAAGAAGGGGGGTAAGAAAAGCCCCAGCAACTATCGACCAATCAGTCTTACATCCGTCGTCAGCAAAACCATCGAACGCATCTTGAAGAAGCGTATCAATGATCACCTGAGGATGCACCAGCTAATATCCGACACCCAGCAGTTTCCGAAATGGAAAAAGCTGCTTAACAATCCTACTGGACTTTTTTTCGAAAGTTACCGAAATTGAGGATGAAGAAAAGGGTGTGGACCTTATGTACCTAGACTTCCAAAAGGCATTTGACGAAGTCCCCCATCAACGGCTAATGAAAAAATTGGAAGCCCATGGCATCCAAGGAGACTATTTACGTTGGATCCGGGGATGGCTTATGGGTCGGCAGCAGCGAGTGAAGCTTGAAGGCGAGACGAGCGAGTGGACGCAAGTATCATCAGGGGTTCCACAAAGTAGCATGCTTGGCCCACTTCTGTTCACAATTCACATCAACGATCTCGATCTTAACATCCGGGGTAAAATCAGCAAATTTTCGGATGATACTAAACTATGTCATCCTGCTTTGAGGAGCGTTGAACTCCAACAACACTTTGACCTCCTCATGGAATGGAGCACAACGTGGTAGATGAGCTGCAATGTCGAGAAATGTTCAGTAATGCACATAGGGCTGGAGAATCCTCCAACCCAGTTGAACATGAATGGGACAGAATTGACTGCTCTGTGCCCTTGTCGGCTAAGGTTTGGAATTTGTTGCCGGATCGGCTTTTGGTCGTATTGGCCTGCGGGCGTTTAAGTCAGCTGTTAATGTTTTTTTGCTGGATTTCCTTTAGCAGCGTGTTGGGCTTCCCTGTGTTGCAAGATGCTTCATTTGGGTTGTATTACCTGTCCATGGGAGTCCAAGCCTGAAGTTTTAATGATAATAATAACGTGACTTTGGAATAACTGTTACTAACAACCTACAACACAGCCAGTAATTGACAAAAGTGTGAAAAGGGCCAGCAGTGTATAGGGATTCATCACCAGGAATTTCGAATATAAATTTAAGGACATCATCATTCTCTAGTACAAGGCGTTAGTGCGGCCACACTTAGAATTTGCTGTTCAATTCTGGTCACCACATCTGTGTAGAGATATCGATAATATAGAAAGAGTCCAACGCAGAGTAACGAAGTTGATACCTCAGCTGCGAAACAAGCCATACGAATGTCGCTTAAAAGAACTGGGCCTGATCTCTCTCGAACAAAGACGACTCAGGGGGTAACTAATAGAAATATTCACGTATTTGAATGGCTTCAATTGCGTACCTACAACGGGACTTTTTGAAGGAGATATCCTCCACAGCTAAAATCTCCTCCTCCAGGAATCGCAAACTCTTAACGGCTAAAGCTACCGAGGCCATCTTAATCCATCTTCTCTTTTCCGCTCCGACTACAGAGACAGACGTCTCTTAACTCGGCATATTAGCGGCTATTGATCATGCTCACGTGCTTGCATGATCGTCTCTTTGACTGAGATTCTTCCCCCATTTTTTCTTCCTTCTTTCTTTCGTTCTTTCTTTCTGGATCCTCTATGTCGTTCTGACGTAATAGCAATAGCTCATAGAGCGTCGGGGCGCATGTGTCGGTGTCTCTTTGAGAATGGGCCTGTTGGTTCGTCTACTGCCGCCTATCTTAGCTTTTAAGATATTGAGGATATGAGGAAATGAATAATATCGTTTTTTATTTACTACCATGCACAAATCAGTGTTGGGTATTTTTAAAATCAGTCTGTCGTAGTTTTTTTAGGCTCATCAAAAGTAAAGAACAATGCCAAGTTAGTGGCATGGTTGAAATCGCAGTTGGGTAAGTATATTTTTCCATCAACGTGAGTCAATCTTTTTTGTTGCGCCGAATTGCTACTAAACGCCCAATATACATCGTTTTTTTCTCTTATAAAATAGCTTGGAGATAAATTGCATTCATAATTTTCCCTCTAAGTCGAATTAGGATATTCTTCATTAATGCGCGTGAATAATTTTCGAGATGTGAAGAGAAGAAGAAACAAAAAGCTACTGTCTACTTCCTTTGCCGCTTCAATTCCATGCCCTCATTGCTTCGCCCCGTCGTATAATTTGTGCGTTTTATACGGCAGCGGCAGTTACACGGCGGCGATATTGACACCGGCCGTGTTTTTCTCCCGTTTTTCTTCTCCGTTTTATTATTTCTCACAGCCTCTGACCAGCAACACATCCGTCACTAACTGTCACTAATGGCCTGTCCCTACTGGCCATATCAATAATGTCCAGGGGTTTTTTTTTTCAACCCCTTAACGTAATAAAACGAGTTACCTTCCAGACCGAGTTCAAGATATTAAAGCGTCACGGGATGAATATTTCCTTATCGTACATCTAATATAATGTTTTATTTTGCAGCAGTACTGTATTATATGGGTTACCTCTGGCTAGGAAGTTATATTTGGATTGAGTTCGCCTGTTTATATTTGCTTGTTGCCTGAGTTTGCGTGTTTATATTTGCAAAGAGAGGTGATAATGTTTTTGTGGAAGATTTAAGTTTGTAGATCTTATTATATTTGTATATTTGTCTGCTCGCTCTAAATGAAACTGAAGGAGTTAATTCATAACAATAATTTTTTAGGCAGTCAAGTGGGTTAATCTAGATGTGAAAAATGCCAACAAAAAATAGCGATCTAGCGATCAAAAATGACGGCGCTGATTTTTGTTGTCTATCCACTCAAAACAGACAGAAGGAGTTGAGTAGTTATAATTGTTTTCAGGCAGTCATATGGGTTGACTGAGATACGAAGCATACCGAAAGAAAAAGACTAGAGTTAGCTCGCCATCAAAAATGATTGCACTGAATTTGCCCTCTAGCGCAGGTGATGGTCTTACGCCATGAGGCGTTCTGGTTGTTTACATACTGTATTTGTATATATGTCTTTCCTCCCAAAAGAGGGAAAAGGCGTCGAGATATGCTAATAACTTTTTGCAGTGAGTCACCTGGGTTGCGCTAGATGCAAAACAATGCCATAAAAACTGAAGATTTCGAATTTTACTGTTTGTCCGCCCAAAAAGAGGCAGGATTTGAGTCATAATAAAAATTTCTTCTGGCAGTCAGGTGAGTTGACTGAGATTTAAAAATGCCCAAACTCGAGAGTAAGGTGACCATAAAAAATTGACGGCGTTCAATTTATCCCCACCGCGGGTGATGGTCTTACACCACGAGGCTAACTAGTTTTTTGCTTGTCTATCTATATATTTGCTTGTCTATCCGCCCAAGAAGATGAAAGATTTGAGCAATGTTCATAAATTTTTACTGGGAGTCTAGCCATAAAAAATTATGGTTTTGAAATTTGCCCCACACCGTCGGCGATGGTCTTCCGCCAGGAGACGTTCTAGTTTATTATCATTGTTCATATTTATATTTCGTGGATAAACCGCCACTCGTAAGTTGGGTCTGTTGTGAAACTGTCCGTAGCAGTCGTTTTTTGTTTGTCATCAAATTAACAAATGGTAAACAGATTATTGTTGAAACGTACGCTGGTTAGTTATCGTACGCTCTCTGTACTTAGTTCATTTGCTTGATTAATTTCATATAGTTATTCAGCGCTCACGTTTGAACTCAATTTTACTCAGACACCGCTAGCTTGCTGTGAAGGCTTTCTTTTCCCACAGAATATGGAATCCATGTAGCAACACCGTAGTTTGATTAGATAGGGTTAAGCTTCCAGTGGAAAAACGCCATCAGTGTCCTCTAGCGCACTCATGGGTATATTCTGGCAGCCGTATTCCTGTCAAAATATGTCAGAATAGATGCCGAACTCGTCAGTTCAGTCGGTGCTTCGTGCCCTGGTCTGTTGGAGTTTGGAATCATTGCCAGCATCGGCTTCCGGTCGTGTTGGCTTGCAGGCGTTCAAGTCAGCTGCTCATGGTTGTCTGTTGGATTTTCTTTAGCAGCACTTCGGGGTTCCCGGTGTTTCATAATGTTTCATTTGGGTTGCACTACCTGCACGGGGTGTCCCGAGCGTGAAGTTTTAACATTGATGATAATCCTTGTAAAGTTCATGAATATCCGTCCATAACTTAAGTTATCTTGATTACAGACATAGACAAACTGCAACAAAAGTATAACCTCCTAGGAGGAGAGATCAATGAAGTTTGCATGAAAAGCTGAGGAGGGGAAAATGAAACATGTTCAAACATCTGGCATGTGGGCTCGAGGGAGAGAGGGAAGCTTATTGTGTCAGCAATCTACGGACATTGCTCCTAACATTCAATTACCATCCTAGGTGTCCCGTCCGCTCTCGCGAATCATTGGGGAAGGCAAAGGCTTCATCTGTTACACCGCCGTACAAGAATCTGATGCTCAACATACGGTGGTTCGTTGTACATGAAATCAAGAGCCATTCATATTTTCTGCCCCACAGGAGCACTTCCAGATATTTTAAGGCAACACTATTTTTAACATTTAGAAGCTTCCTTCCGTGTGGTACTTCCTCAGCTCTCTACACCTTTACTCTCAGGGTACTATATCGACCACAGTTTTCCATATCTCTTAATATAACCTTGTATTTCGAACTTCGCCCCAAGAGGTCTATGCGTTGGTGGCATTGTCCGGTAAATCGGCACTAGCCCCGGGCTGACCGACTTTTTCTTCGGCATCTCTCTGGGAATGGACCTCTTTGTCTTTCTGTTGTATATAAACTAATCGGAAAATCTTTGTTCGTGATTTTCAGCTTAACTTGTCTGCCCCATGCACTTTGGTACATAGTGAACAGGATGCTGCTGCCTCACTATGCACTCCCATTCACGTACTACTCGCTGCCTCCTGCCTCTTATAGCTATAGTACCAAGACACTCTCCTATCCATCTGCTACACGCAACATTTGCCTACACACCGGAAGCTTCCCATACCCTTGTTCAGTATACGCCACACCCAGCTAGCAGCATTTACCATGACAAGGTCCTCTCATAAACCCAGTATACCTACGTTACAACTGCACTGAAACATTTGCTCTAACACGGTACTTGCGTAGACCTACTATACGTTCCACCTACACCGTACATTTACCCATACAAAGTATTTTCATATGTACACTTGCTGTACGCTACACCCACTTTACAGCTTCTACCTTAACAAAAGGTACTTTCATACACATACAAAATACTATGCCTTCTTTCGATAGCAAATAAACACACAGCTAACCCCTTGCATGGTCCTAACCCTCTTCATCAACTGGTTCAGTTCTCTCTGCGAGAGCAGCATGACGCCTCTATCGCCAGTGAAGCAGTAAGAGATCTGATTATAGTTATGCCATTGATCGTATTTTTGTATTAAATTCTAATTTTATTGAATCAATTCTGTGCCACTGCTGTAAGTATTCAATGTGTATATTTAAACAAAATATATGTGTCGACTAAAGAAATGTTTTCTGTTGAGTATGTGGCCATGAATAATTCAGACCAAAGAGGTACCGAAATATTGGTGCTGTAAGGTTAAAAGTCATTTTATCCTGATGTGTTAAATCGCTAATAAAGCGCTTCACTTGCTTGATACTAATTGCGCTTCTATAAGTCTGACCTAATTACTTCAACTCATTTGCATGAATGTGATGAATTACTTGATACGTAATTATATTATCAAACGCATTTTGACATCATTTGTTTGTGGTTGATTATCAAAGTTACTCGCATATGCACTTAGATGTTAGACTACGGTATTCTTATTATTTAACAAATGAGTCTAACTATTTCGAAACTTTCGTTAGGCACTTGACATTAATAAATGCACCAAAACTGTTAGGTTAACCAATTTTCAGTGGGGTTCCTAATTCTTCTTCTACTTGCTGCGCAAAGTAAACGATACGGATTTTATTTGAATTTTTAGTGTTTCTCTCGATTTGTATGAGGGAGACACAAACTCGTTGCATTTCATTGAAATGCAATGACTATTGAAAGTTTGAATAGCAACGTTCGTGTATACACCGCAATAAGTTCCCAATATTTAATATTTTACCTTTGAAAATATCCATCGGTACCGTTCCATTAACGGTATTCCGAAAATAAACCTGTTTACGTTTCCGGTAAAGTGCTAAAACAAAATAAATTCTTAAGCCTAAGTCCTTTAACTTACAAATTCCACACATGAAATGATGTAACGTAATCATTTCCAGTATTTGTTTTTACATTTTCCTTCAACGATTAAGTTGGATAAGCCAGTATGTGAAGTGAACAACGTTTTAAGCTTTATATTTTTTTCATATTTTATTATATTTCTCACAGTCATTTGGCCTCTGCCATAGACTTTCGCACCTAGATGTGTTGATTTTCATGCTTGCTTTTCAATGTAGTAGTGCCTATTAGTTGATGGAATTGGTCAAAAATTAATTACTGATGTTGCCATCAATGCCATATCAAAAATCAGTTCTCTTCACTGTTATGTTGGTTGAGCTGGTGCTGTCATTGTTTACTGAGTTTCTCTGTGATGTTCTTCTTTAGTTCATATTAAGTTTTGGAATAAACCTAAAATAAAATATATTTATTTTAAACAGACTGTGCTTTTCTGGCTATACTTTCCTTAGTGAATGCGTGTTTTGCTTTTCACTTTCTCTCACAGTACGCTTGATTTTCAAATTTTATTTGTAACGCAAAAGTAACATTTACCTTTTATAGCTGAAATTGCTGCATCAGTTTATTGTTTAAAAAATAACGATTTGTAGTTTAAATATCAGTTTCGCCTCACTTTCACATGTTAGTAGTGACCTTGAATTATTACTATTTTTAACATATTTTTATGTTAGGTAAGGCTTTATTAAATTAATTTCTGATGTCCCTATGGTGTTGTAGTGCATAATAATAGAGATAATTATTATCTCTCTAATTTCATAAAATTCAAGTGCATGTTTGCTATGGCGTTTAATTTTTCAATTACTTCTACGTAAAACAATTTAACTTCTAGCTTATGACATATGATTTGAATGTGCATTTATTACGAGTTCCCCTTATTCTAGTGTTAGAGTAATAGAAGAAGCTGATTCGGATATTTAATGCAACTTTTGCAATTTTAAGTAGGCGGTTTAAAGTAGAACGTTTGTATAAAGAGCAATACAACTCCAGAAGCAGTATTTTTTCGCTAATTTCCTCGCACATTGGTAGTTGAAAAATTAGTTACATTAGAATCTAAAAAAAGCAGCGCATCACTATAATTCAGATATTTATCAAGTAGATAGTCATACCTTAATACTCAGTGTTTCGCCTGCTCTATACAGGAATATCTAGGGCAATGTTAAAGATACCGTACATTTTAGTTAAGGATACCGTAAAGTTGGTACATTTATTATGTAGTACATGGTATCTTCAAAATTATCAAGGTGTACTATATTTCTAACGTTTTCCTAAATTTTTATACAGTTATCTCCTTAAAAGGGAAATTCCTTTCTTATTCTGAGAAATCATGATGTGGATTGGAGCATAATAAGCATCAAAAGGATTTTTAAGAGCGTATTTTAGAGCATAAGCATATTTTAAGAGCATAAAAAGCATATCTCTAAAAGCATATTGTCACAGCACTATTCATCACCTTTTTCAGTTTTGTTTTGACAACATTGCAACTAATATATAGCCAAACAAAAAAAAGTGCACACAGATCATTGCACGAGTTTGCTCATTTATACTTCTTAACGTGCCTAAGAGGTTCTGCAAATTTCGTGAAGATGCGTTATTAACTTTTGGGTTATATTAGTGACAAACATAGAGGCAAGCATTGTGACAAATAGAGAAACGAACGACTGTCACAAAAAAAAAGTGGTCATTTAATTGTTCCTCGCAACATTTCTAAAATATCTTGCAAGTAGACGCACAAACAAACGGCTGAGAGAATCTTCACCCAAGATGTATCAGCTCTTCCTCCTATCATGCTTATTAAAAATCCCTGTAAAATTCACGAATATCCGTCAATAACTTTTGATTTATCTTGGTAACAGGCAGACAAAGAGATAAACGCCGACAAAA
Source organism: Parhyale hawaiensis (assembly GCA_001587735.2). NCBI lineage: Eukaryota > Metazoa > Arthropoda > Malacostraca > Amphipoda > Hyalidae > Parhyale > Parhyale hawaiensis. The sequence goes on along the minus strand of LQNS02007215.1, from coordinate 31,643,039 downwards.
ACATAACCTCCTTGGCAGAGGTAATAATTTGCTACGAACATTTTGTGTAGTTTTTAAAGTTTCTTGCATTAGTAAAGTGGTGACACACCAACAGTGCAAAAGCTATTGCCTGGTTTCAGTACAAGAACCATAAATAGTGCTGTTTGAATTGAAGCAGTAAAATTATTTTCATAAAAAAAAAACAGAAATATGTTGTACACATGAAAAATACTGAAATGGCTAATTGAAAATAGCGAATGCAAATCCGTCATTAATGCTGCGATGAAAGTGATATCAACAACCGAAAAACAATTATTGCATTTTGTTTAATCAGTCAAGATAGTGGCACTGAACTAAAGCTACTGTAGGAGAGAAATGGTAATTATTAGTATGTGCGAGTGCCCTGCTAGCAGGCATAAACAAAAATAATTGAACTATTTCATTGATTGACTGTCCATATGCATTTGTGATTCGTCTTGTGAGAATTCTTCTTAGTTCCTTGACTCTGTATATGTTCCTTGTTTTTCTGTTCGTAGAACAGCCTTAGCCTAATTAAGTTATGCTTTCTGGACGTCATTCTTTCTCTGCTGGTTCCACTGACAGCCTCTTGCGTGTTCTTTCTCTTGTTCCTCGACTTGCTGTTTTGCTGATGAACAATGCACTGATTGTCCGTTTCTTTAACACACTTCCGGTCACTTTCTTTCCCCTTTGGAATCACCGTTGTATTGACCGGGGAAGCGTAGCAGAACGCATGCTGCCAACCCTCGATATACCGCATATCGATAGTCGCATCGTGTTCGGTAAACTCCCCTCTTTGTCTCAATCGATCATCCCTCGATAAACTGACTACGTGTCTACACGATGAGTTTCAACGCCTGCCAACTAAGTATGTCAGTGCCGATGTGTACGTCTGTCGGCCACGCCATCCACTAGTCCCAGCACCTCTCTGGATAAGTCGATCATCGATCGGTTTATAAATTACTAATGTAGCCATCTTATCCAGAGAATTTCGAATAAGCCATCATATATTTCCTCCTACGCGATATTCAAAAGACTTTTTGTACTGGGGGCTTATATCACAGCTAGCGTACATCACTTATGCCAAACCTCGTTTTCATGTGTCTGTTATTATTCCTCAAAGACGGGCAAATTAAGAAAACTGCTTTTGTTGAACATCTCTGTCTTTCACATGACCTTCTGTAGCCTAATTTTTCTGAGAAAGATGTTCTCTTCAGGATAAACATGTCAAAATTTAACCAGATGCAGTTCGAGTGCAAATATTTGTAGGACTCCGATTATGAGATAAACTAGTGGCCCGAGCAATCATTATAAATGACGGCTGAAAGTTAGTACTTTAGGTAAACCCTGTTGTCTCCTGTGCTTTTTACTTCTCATGAAAATTTAGCTTTCTGATTTAAAAATTGTATACATAAAATATATATATTAGGTATCACCTTTGAACATGTCCAAACACGGTCATGCAGGCGAGCTCAGGCCCCTCTGCTGGAGCTGCCAATTGTAAGCCCCGTATCCTAGATACAGTCTTCGGCACTTGAATTTCTTCCTTTCTCATTCCTGTAGAGCGCGGCAGGCAAAATATATAGGTGTATCAATAAAAACACGACGTGTACTATTACATTGTACTGATTGAGCAGAGCTGTAGAAGTGAGCTTCAGTATTTAATGTTACTGTCATTTTCTCCTACAGGTTTCAGATCTGCTGTCCCACGAGTCGAGCTCGGTGCTCCAGTACGACAAACCCTGTTGATGCTGGTGGTACCTAGCAGGTCCGCCCCAGTTGACAGCTGTGTTCCTGTACTCGGTGTAACAACACGGTTACCCAGCTTACAACGATCTGTGCACTTATCCCCTTCTCTCCTGAAACCATTATTACTGTCAGCTGTGTTCTAGCATTTTGTGAGCAACGTGGTGGCTACCTAACTTACGAAGATCATTTTGCTACTGATGCAGGCATCCGTTTGGAACTAGCAGAAGCAATAGGTTGTTTACTCTTTGAAACCTTAAGACAAAATTAAGTTCCCGTAGCTTTACCAGGAGTTTTGGCTATTATTGCATCGTTTGGAACTTAGTATTGAGTGCATAGATGGCATATTGTGACTCTAAAGAACTATTTTTGTGAGAGTACAAAGAACTGCTGTAAAAACCGAGGGGTAAACTTTTCTAGAAACGGAACATCTCGGGAGCGCGAGGTGTCGATACGCTGGTAGTACGTGGTAAGTATAGACCTCAATGTCAAATTAATGCAAGTTTCCCCTGGAGTTTATCATACCTTTCAGACCAATATCTTGCTAAACACGTTTCGCTGCTAATTTCCTATCTTGTGTTATCTCACAACATTTGTCTTCTAAAAAGAAACCTTGCGATTATGGCCGACTTATTTGCTAAAATGTTTTGTAATGTGAAGGGCATATGATAGTCAGTGGAGTTAGGGTGATTAGGTAGGTTCATTGTGCGCCATGGGAGTATCGCGTTGAGAACGACACTAGGTATCTTTACATTAGCTAGGCCTGTTTTCATGCTCCTCGTAACATTACCTCAGAGGCTCGGAACCCTACCCATGGGTAAAATGTATCCACGCTAATAGAGATATCTGGTTTGCGTTCTAGGGATAAGGGAATGTAAAATATACAATCCCGAGTAAAGAAGTGCAAATGTTTGTCATACTGATCTTGAAAATTTTGGATCAAAAATTTATGTAGCCAACGAGCGAAGCACGGCTGCGAATGAGAATCAGTTACTGAATTCAAGAGGAAAATGTAAAACTTTAGCCGTTATACCAGTGCATGTACACTTAACTAGCTTCCTAATAGGCTAAGTAACTGGGAAGTCAATAAACATATTCTTATGTAAGTAGTGAGTAATGCACCGAGATACCCGTTTTTTAGGGCAGGTTCCGGCTCCACCTACTTCCGGTTTTTCAGGCCCCGCCCACTTCCGGTTTGCACCCCCCCCCAGACCCCCACAACACCGGTAGTGCATTGGCCGTTATAAACCGGAAGCTCATGCGCGAGATACCCGTTTTGAGGGTAGGCTCCGGCTCTACTTACTTCCGGTTTCCCAGGCCCCGCCCTCTTCCGGTTTGCGCCCCCCCCAGAACCCCTCTACACCGGTAGTGCATTGACCTCTGTAAACCGGAAGCTCACGCGCGAGGGGAGCCGCCAGGGTAGGTCACCCTCAAAAGGGTGTATCTCGGTGCATTACCCACTACTTATGTATCTTCTTCGCTTAGGTTTTAGCTATCGGTAATCCATTGAATAGAATTGGCACAGGCAGAGGTAATACAACGTGTACAGAAAAAAGTATCCGGAATTTGACAGTGAGTACCAAATGTACAGAAGTGCTATCAGTAATAAGAGTTCAGCGTGCCACAGTCACTGTGTATCCCATTAGTGGCGCATGCTCAGCTGTTCAGGACATCTATGGATACTATCCAAATTTAAAGAATTAATTGTGTTGTGTTGAATATACTGTATACGCAACCATTCTGTTTGTAATGAAACTGAGCTGACTCGGTGTGGTGTATGTATTATGGTAGTACTCTTATATTCCTGTCTCTGCTCGGCAAGGCTGCGAGAGCCAATAAAAGCGTCCCAAATGTTGCTGTGACCAGTACTTATCGGAGCGTCAGGATGCTGCGCGACTTAGCACTAAGGAAGGATTGATTTTTCGCCCTTGACATTTGCCTCCTTCTCTACTAGGCCTCCTGCAGCATGTTGTTGATTTCTCAGAGTCTATCAATTCTCGGTCTTTACACAGAGTATGTTTGTGGTGTCCGTACAGATGATGCCAGAGTTGTTAATTTTGTCGATTTTTATATTTTTAACAAAAAGCATTTTCCCTCTATCTATCAAGATCCTGTTGTATTCATATAAATGCTCTCTATTTTTATTTAGTCCTATTTCTATTGATAGCTTCTTTTGCTTCTGCTGAAACAGTTTCTATATTTTCATGTATATGGATTTGGGTAGTAGTCTTGAAATCAGGGTGGAGGAGTAGGATGGGGCAGGACCGACTCAGACTCCTGGTCCTCCAGTTTTCCCGACTTCGACTCGTGTTCTTGCAGTATTTCTCACTTCGCCTCTGAAACCGACTTCTTGATATAATCAACATATATTATCACCACTAATTCTGGATAATTCCTGGTAATACGCATACATGTTAGGCTAGAGAGAGTATTTTGTCACATTTATCATGATATTTGGTATCACTAGTACCATTTGAGACCTTAAATTTTCATATATTTAATATTCATATATAACTAGAGCACTCTGAGAGTGCATACCTCCGCCCAGCATGGCAATGTAATGGGGAAAAATCAAATTGGTCCTGGAACCAGAATTTTTTGTTATTATTATTGTTGTGGAAATTTAGTATTTCGTGACTCTTGACAGAAACAACAGTTTTTGTAATTGTTTTGAAGATCCGTCCGTGATTTTTTCAGTTATGAGCTGACAAACACAAACGGACGTACCAATTATCACCAAAATTTGGTCATTTGTGCCTTTTAACATTTCTAACAATACCATAAATTAGATGAATATCCATTTATAACTTTTTGACCAATATTCTGACAAACATTTTGAAAAACTTTAATCAAGCATACAAACGTAAGAGCAGATTATCACCGAAGTTTTGTCATTTGTGGTTGTTAACATTTTACACAATTCCTACAAATGTAATGAGTATCTGTTTATCACTTTTTGAGCTATGATACTGAGAAACATAAAAAAAAAAAATAGGGATAAACAAACAAACAGATCAACACAAACGTTTTGTCATTTGCTCTTAGTAATAACCCCTACAATTCCTGTTAATGTTATAAATATCGTTTTTTTAGTTATGCTACCGAGAAAAAGAAGCATACAAACAAACGGTCGAATAGATCTTCACCAAAAGTTAATCTTTTATTTCACCTAACCTACCTAGCAATCTCTGTAAATTTCGTAAAGATCTTTCCATAACTTTTTGAGTAATCTTGGTGACAGAGAGACAAACAGATGGACAGGATAAAAATATAACCTCCATGGCGGAGCTAATGATTAGCATTAGATAACACTTTACGTGGACTAACTATGTACTCACTGTCAATGACGAACACAAGGGTTAAGCCGATAATATTATTTGTTAACATCTGCAACATTTTTCATTATTTTTACAAAACAAACCAAAAATTCTGAATAACTTTGAAAACTTTTGGATATTTTGCGAAGTGGTTCTCCGGAGTCTGGCTCTAAGTTCCGATTTCTATTCCCGGAATAAGTAAGTATCCGATTCCGACTTTCACTCAAATCCTCCGACTCGGAATATCTTCAATTCTTACTAGGTAAAACCCTTTCAATATTCATCAGAAAATTGTCCTTATTTTTAATTCGTCCACCTTTTCATTGTTGAATGAAGCAATTTCCACAGGCATCCATAAGGAAGCTATCTATTTGTCATGTATAAAATTATTTTCTCTTAATTATTTGGTTGTGCGTAGATTCTGTTGTAGCCGCCAATTCATAAGGACATTGTAGTTACTCTATACACACAAATCGTTACATGTAAATTATATCTTAAGGAGAGTAATTCATAAATTTCAAGGTTTATAAAGTCGACATACCGTTTCTTTTTCTTATGTAACAGTGGTTCGCTCTCTTCCTTGATTGATTATTTTTTCATTGGCACCTTCTGTGTATTGTTTATCAAAATCCTGTTATCCTGTTAAAATTAGCTATAGAACAATTACCTCCCTGCAATATCCTTAACGTGTGATATCATATTCTCAACTTATATATACTACTGGATTAGTGCTAGACTCCATTCCCATGCGCGTTGATCCTGTGTGGGAACACTTTCGTTCATGGGCTCCACGTGTCTATCGTCATACTATATGTCCCTTTTTTCTTCCTCTGTGATATTGCCTTTGTCGTGGAACGGAAACTTAATACTTCTCAATATAGTAATAATAGTGCTATACTACATACACGTGAGCCGCGTTTAAGTCTCTACTTAAGAGTGGAACAAATATTCCTTCAGCACCATGACTATAACCTCGCGTACTTGAACATTAAGCAATTAAATACATGTCTCTGCAAACGTAAACTCAAAATTTAGCAATATGTTAGTAGCGTAATGGGGAGGAGTCACCACTGGAGCAGCAGTTGACAATTGTAGACGTCAGTATCGCTTTCACACTCGAATTTCGCAGGTATATGCGCCATGATTATTATCCTAACGAATACGGCTTTTCCTCATTCAACTTTCCACAGAAAGATCTATGTCTTTAAGAGGCATGTTTGATTCGCTGACGTAGATTGAGGTAGTTTAATTTATATATATAGCTTTAGCTTCAACGCAAGTTCAGTCATGACCGTTGAATTCGTCACTGCGGACAAGCTTGTTATTTTATCGCTCTAGTGACTACCCTATCGGCAAATCATGAATATTTGCTCTGTTCAGTGTGACTTAAAAGCTAGAGTCAGAGTCGCGAAGCCAACTCTCCGGTCTGAAATCTAAAAAAACGTAAAGCTAAGCGGATTAGAATATTTCGATCCAAGTGAGCACATCGAACCCACCTTTAATTCAACCAAAATACTTTTGTCAGCGGTATGTTGGTTACCAGAATTAACAAAAAATGGGTTGCAATCACAGCCCTATTTTTAGGCTGCCGTAACCCAAGAATTGTGTAGGTTACCTTTGCCATTATCTAGGCCTTCTGGACGTCTGTCTTTCGTGCCCACTTTGCTTCCTTCCATTTTCATAATCCTCATGCTGATCTGTTGTTCTGTTCTTCCTCTTCTTTCCAGACGTGTTGTTCCCTTGTGCGTTCAGCCTGTTTGTGAACACCCTCGTGAAAGTTCCACGTGTCTATCTACGTACTATATATCCCTTCTTCCTCTGTGATGTCGCATTTGTTGTGGAAACTGAGGCCTAAAATACTCACTATAATAATATTAACATTAATAATAATAATAGTAACCCGAACAATATTTCGTGCACCGCCAAGTGGATACCTGAAGTTACTTAATTGCTATGTGTGCAATAGCGCATGCGGCACGATTTTGGTGACACTGGTGGTAACCACCGAGTTGTGACTGCAACAGGCCCCACATTGTTGTACTAGGTACACTAAGCTTAACTGGAGTTTTTCGGTTTCAAAGTCAAAATGGTTCGGCTGAAGTTATTTTCGCTGCGTTAGTTAAACAAATCTGTGCGGTCGCGATCAAAAAGACAATTCATGTTTCTCACGAACAGCATTCTCATCGCATGTTCTGTATAGGTGATGAGAGTATTTTTCTTCCTAAATTTACTTTCTGAAAATATTGAGTACTTGACTCTATAATCTGATTTTCGTTTCAGTAAACTATTTCATCTACTTAAATAATTACTACATTAAGGTAAGCAGAATTTTAATTTTAACATCGACCGTTAAACTAGCTTTAATTGTTGTTTCATTAATAGAAAATATATCGTGTGTAGTTAGACATCGTTGATTCTGATGTATCTTTACTAACTGAAATTGGTTGCAATCACCATTACCAGACATAAGATAAAACGAGACATCTTGTGGGAACTGTTCAATACTTAAGATATATCTGTGACGGGTCTGCATCTCCTGCCAATGCGTTAAGGTGTTGACTTGGACTTACTTGTCAACTGTTCAATGACACACCTATACTAAACAACTCAAATGCTTTAGTTCGCCAATTGGTGACAATTTATTCAGGCTCCGGCGCCGCCCACAGCGGGCTACTAGAGTTAGGCAAATTCCCGTGTAAAAGCGTGTTCGATTGGGCTCCAAAATTATGCCTTCGATGTCTAACTTTTTTGAAGCTTCAGACAAAAGCTTTGGCTTTCAAACTCTGAACCGTGTTGCTCAAGCTAGAAGTAACCGGATTACGTTGATCCGGCTGAGAACTCCATTTTAAGAAGCACGAATGTATTTTCGAAAGTCTTACGGACGATCGATTATGGGTCAATCCCTAAAACTTAATTCAACGGGTCGATACCGAGGCACCTGCTTAAAGTTCCGGACAAATCAAGCCTCGAAGGCCTAATTTCGGTGCCCAATCTAGCCAGCCCTTGGCATCATAGATCAAAAAAAGATGCGTCTCAGCCATCTAGACTAGAAGACCGAGGATGTTGTGCCATTAAGTGTGGGTGGGAGTAGTCTCGATACACTTCATTTTTTAGACTTTTGATCCAAACGAGATACAGTGTGAGCCGTAGGGAAGTCTTCCGGCGATATAATACGTACTGATTTAGTTAAGGAGGTGGTTTTCGTTATCGTTAAGAATATTCCATTACGTAGACTGATTAAGATAATAAGGTAAAATGCAGGTATAGTTCATTATTATCATCTATTTATGGTTAACTGGTGTCTTGTTTCATGTAGCATGTACCTTGTAATTTGCTAAGTGAACTGAATGTATTGAGATAAATTAATACTTCTCCTGCCAAATATTCCTCATAAGAACAGTTATCCAAAATTCCGTAAAATTCTTTGTAATGCCAGTAACTCAAGATTCCGTTATCCAAAACTGAAATCCCCATTTCCTATACAGTAGCTACTCTAAAAGTAGACTTTAAATGCAGCCCCTCATTTTCAGATATGGTAGGTACTGTGGTAAATTATAATTGAATAAAACCATTCACTATCTATTATATCAGAAACTTTACAAAAAAATTGTTACTTTCTTTGCCTAAGCTTCACGATACACTCTTGTCGTTTTTCAAAAATTCATCAAAATTCGATTTTGATCAGCTCTAATTTTACTAAGAACCATTCGTGAATGAAAATTTAAAGCATAAATGCCACGTTTTACCTATCAACAGCGATTGTCATCTATATATCAGAACAGTGATATAAATCGTGAAAGTGTATGATTTATTTGAAGCAAACTTTTTGTGAATTTCTTTACACATCGATCAAATCCATTTATTCTCTGATTTTGACCTGTCACTATGTTTTTCCTCATCTCCCTTTTCTTTTTTTTTCAATTTAAAGCTTCAAAATTTACATCGGTACAGAACTTTTAGTTTTCAAGATAGTAAGAAATATTCATTATCATAATACAATACAGACAAGTCAGAAATAATGGTTGTAATTATAGAAGAACAACTATGATTATGGTCGAGATCTTTGGTTGGTTATTAGCGAAATATCCTCCATATTCAACCTTTATGGGGTGCATCATAGTAGAAATATGTCACAACCTTCGACCATATTGCCAACTATATAATTCCCAACCATACATACCCAATTACAACCATTAAGGTTTTAGATGCACAACCATGATCTACCATAGTGAACCGTAAGAAATACTTTTCACGACCAAAATCGACTGAGTCCAGCGAATGATACAACTATATTCTACCAAGATAAACTTTTTCAACTATTCATAAATAATGCACTAGATGCCTGCTTTGTTTGCTGATAATTGGTTTCTTATAAAAAAGTTTAATTAATTCATACCTGCGTGTTAGGCCTGAAACTCAGAATGGTCAAAGGCTCTAAGCTTCAGAACTATACTGGAGCAGAAGCTCAAACCATTCTGTGCCGTTAACGCACGTTTATATTTAACTTCTTTAACTCTAAGCCTGTATAAAGCTATACTTCACAGCTTAAAGGAAGTCCCAACCCGTTGTCAGGTTACGTAAGGCCAAATTTATCATGAAACTTGGCATTGCTTTCCATAGAGCTAATGGGAATAATTTTTTCATGAAACTTTACAGATATAAACTGAAGAAACATAAAAATAGATGGCAATATTTGATCAAAGGTTGCAGTACTGTTTTACAAGGGATGCAGCAAATAAATAGAAATGATGGGTAACTACGCTAAACTGGTAAAGCGTTTGTAAAATTTAGAAACGGTACATAAAAATAACTTCAATACGGTTTGCGTCCATACATACCCTGCAATTTTTTACAATCCGACAGGAAAGAAAAGACTGAAAATGTGGACAATTTTTGCACTATAATATGAATTTTTAGGTGCTTCGCCTTCAAACTTATAGTCATACAATATTATTTTTGTCGATTATGTTGGGAATTCTAGCCATATTATTATTATAATCCATAGCAATCCATACATATTTTTCCCTAAATAATGGGAGGAATTCCCCTCATAATCAATCGTACGTAGGGAAATCCGTTGATAACCTATCATAGTTATGCTCGAGCATATGCTCTACCATATATAGTCTTCAAACATCCATGTACTACCATCAACCTTCGTTTCCTGACCAACCTTAAACAACCAATATTGCCTCCACCAATATCAACTTAAATATACTAAATTTAACGTCATGTTTTGGTCGACATATCTACCATATTGTTTTATCATCCATAAGCGACTTTAATCTCTCATACACCACTATGTCTTAATATAATTACAACCATTATTTCTGACTGGGAGTTTCAATAGATGGATATATATATAAATGAATTGTTATCGCGAGTAAGAAGAATTTCTTAGAACAATATAACCAAAGTCCAATGGTAAAGTAGGTTAGACACACGCATGTTGCTGTCAGCCACTCCACCTGTGCATTTATAGTCTCGTGTTACTTCAGTTTGCTACTTTCAATATGGTATGTCTTGCCAAATGAAAAGTGATTTGTCTGACCAATGAGCAGCGATTGTCCTTTAGTTCAGTATTAAAAGTCATTAATATTCTCCTTTGAATGACTTATGTAATTATACATACGTTTAGTCAGTATGGGTAGGAATCTACCGAACTATAGATTTCGTTTTAATTCTAATGATGAAAGTAATTAGTATTAGATGTATCAGTTTCAGCATTATTAAAATAGTATCCTATATATGAATGAGTTGCTGTCCATAGGTTATTAAGGTGTTGTCGATTTGCCTCTTACCATCAAGATAATCTCACCGATGAGCTATAATTTATCCACAACTTCATATCTGGGCGTTCGATCCGTCATGAAATCAAATTTTAGGCGTTGATCGCAAACCGTTTGCACTTGAATCTCCATTTAATATGGCGAACCAAGCCCTGAGAGCTGACGTTCTGGACAAGTTACTGTATATTTAATCATCATAGATCATCTCTTTGGAAGTGGTCAACTCGAACATACCTAGTGTGTAGTGCTTTCCCTACTGGTCATACTCTCCCTTGATAAACAATTAAATAATCAGTATGAATATAATATTTTGGGAGTAAGCATCGTGTAACTTACATTTCCACCGTACTATGGTAAGCTGATCCCAATCGTAAACACATCTTTGTATAATATATTGAATAAATAAACTAATGTAATTCTTGGTGACTTTTTTACCCTTCGTCTAAGTTAAAACACATAAACAAACTTGTACAAACGTTGCACCTCTTCTGTTGTATTACGTCTAAGACTTGGTGGACATTTGAAGGATAGGTTGTACTTGAGCTTTCACATTATGTCAAAGAAAATGTGAATAGGCCCTATCTGAATGAAAGTCTCACGCTTCACTTACATCATAAGTCAGAGAGAGAAGGTGAAAAATTATGAAATGGAAAGTTCTCTATAACCTACTGAGGCTTAAGTGTTATAAAAAGTAAAATTTCAGTTATATGTAGCACCTCTCCTATCATATCTGTACGTCGCTCGACACTATTGTATCATCACTCTAAGATGTGAAGCAGAAAACCAAAATTTATGGAACATATTGACTCCCCATTTATAGAATCAAACTGCAACGAAGCAAAACTTGTCATGTAAACTGTCATGAATAACTACACTGAAAACTTCAAAAATATCAATATTTTTCAGCTTGGTAACTCACAGTCCAGACAGGGCCAACAATGTGGGGAGTTGAAAACTGCAAAATGATCAATATTTTTCTGTTTGATAACTCTATCTTCAGACAGGACCAACAATGTGGCGAAATAGAACATTATTTTGGATTGCTTATGATTTCGTAGCATTCAACTGGATATCTCCTTGCAAAGTTAAAATTAGGACTATTTCTGAGCCAATAAACTGTTACATATTTACTGCAGAATGGTTGCGCAACTCATTTCAGACTAAAACGTGAGACTGCACGGCCTTATCTCATAGTCTCAAGGAATAAAAAGAGTTAAGATAAGCCATCTTTAGCTCACTAACTCGCTTCAAAGCAAAGACAACGATTGCCAGGCTTCCACGATCTCTGAGACCAAAAAGTTCCTGAGAGATACACAGTTTTGAGTCGGGATGCAGCCAACATCTAATGACAGACCTAAATTCAGTCGCAAGCCCTGTTTCCAGTTCCCTTTAAGAATTCCGCCTTCTTATTTGAATAATTTGTAATAAAGGCGCGGCTGTTCGACATTTTTGATTCGCCTTTGTAGAGGTGACCTGAATATAAACGAAGAGGAGATGCCTTGCCTAGCGTTGGGATTAACATTGGTGGCGAGACGACATGAACTAGGATTCCTGGAATGAGGTAGGATTTGTAGAGCACCATTGGATTTCTTAGAGGGGGAATGATTCTTAATTTTTTTAAATCGCCTCATCCTACAAGACTGTTTGATAAAGTTTTCCGAGAGCAAAGCTCTTTGTTGAAATAGGAAGGAAGCGCTGGACGCAAGTTAAAACGTACGGTAGAAATTATTTGGCAATTCATCATCCTCGCTAAGTGGTATTATCAAGTAAGCAAAACTGCTTCCGGTTCAAAAACTATGGGATGCTATTAATCAAGGAAAGATTATGAATTCTTGACGAATTCAACATGTAATCAACACGTCATTCATCCTAGCAACAAACCTAACCTCCTAGAGCTCTAGCAAAAAATGCAGTATTACAAGGACCTGAGCTGTATAGAACTGTATTCTATTAGGACGCCTAATTACTTTCATTCCGGAAGTGCGGACCTTGGTAACGTGGCCACGAAGGTATTTTGAGAATACCTGTCGTTGTTAGTGACGCTCCGTATTACTAAACGTTGTGCGTAATGTGAACTCGGTTGCGACAAATAGGGCGCAAAGAAGAGACAATGGAGTGCCTTAAGAAATATACGCTATTAATATATTTAAAGTGTCTCGTGAATTCTCTTGCGAATTACATGCCAAAAGAAGCTAGAAGCCAAGTTGCTGCTGCAGTCACCAAATGTGGATTGTTGTTTGACCAAGTTCATTGTGGAATGTCGATTTTTTGCCAGGCTGTGTGCTGTATCTGGAAGCATCACCTAGCTGCGTCTGCTGAAAGGTAACGCACTGTAATGTGGAACGGTCAGCTGAACGCAGTATATTCTGCCGTCGTGGCAAATTTGGTCACTTGAGAGGGTAAGCGCGCTGTATTGAGTCAATTTCCCGAATCGACCATTAACGAAATTTAACAAAACAAAATATGTTTTAGACTTATTGGACGATTCTAAGACACTTTTCTTCTAGGACGTTTCCGTCACAAATGCATATATTTCGAGATATTTGACTTTGAAGTTTCCATTGCTTTTCTAAGGGAGAAAATAACCGGTGTCATTATAAGCTTGCTAGCAACCTCATAGGAACGCAACCTAACCTAGCCTAATCTTGCCTAACCTTAGCTAACATAACCTTATCTAACTTCAGCTTAGGCTTACCTTAGGACCACAGACTTGATGTTGTAGTGTATTGCATCTTGATTTAGCGCCATGAAAAGAACGGAGGAAATCGTCCGGAAAATGTTTACCCAAGAAAAAGCGAATGCGTTGGACAAGTTGAAATGTTTCGCATAGGTTGAAAAACACAAAATTAAACGATTTTTATTCACCAAGAAAACTTTGCTTGACAACAGATTATAAAGTTGAATGATCTACATCCATAAAAAGTACAATAATTTGCAATTGAACAATTTAATGAACTAGGACCTATGTTCATACTCATTCGCAGTATGGCCGCTGTACCGTCGGCATCGTTTCCAAGTTTTTCTACTAGGTATTCTGTGTTCTTTTTGTGATCACCAACGTTATAAAATCATCCAAGTGTGTTATGAAGAGAATAATGAAGCATTGAAGTTACTTGCACAACACGGTAGGTATTCTTCCAAATATTGACAACCAAACGTGTCCGAAGTGTAAATCATACTTAAGTATCTTCACGATAGGCATGATTATGTAGCTATAAGATGAAGTCAACTGGTTTTCAACTTTTAAAGGTTAATAATCAATCTCGTTTTATTATTAACGTTTACAATAATCTTGGGTTAGGTAGGTTAGGTTCTTATGGTGTTCTCAGCCAGCCAGCTAATTATTGCCATAGGAAAATAATGGGAACTTCAAAGTCAAATATCTCGGAAAAATGTATTTGTGACGGAAAAATCATCAAAGAAAAATGTCTTAGAATCGTCCAATTAGTTTAACAACATAGTTTTCTTTGCAAATTCCGTTAATGGTCGATTCGGAAAATTGGGTAAAATTTTACTTTCACTTACACATGTTTTTTTTTTAATTTTTGTTGCTTTCACTAGGTAAATTGGGTCAATTTAAGACAATTTACAGGAATGACGTTTTCGTGTAAATTGTCTTAAATTGACCCAATTTACTTACTGAACACAATAAAAATCATGAAAATCATGTGTAAGTGAAAGTAAAATAATACCGAAAATTGACCCTCTGTTGCTGCACCGGAGTAAATTCACGCACTTACGTCTCATTTCGTCTACAGCAAGATTATTATATATTTGCTTTTCTTTCAATGCTGCAGAGCGATGGTGCCAATTGACAGTTGAAGCGCTTTTTTTTTTCAATAAAACGTCTATGGAGAGATTACTTTAGTCATGTTCTCAATTCTGAAGCTTTTTGTAGAAAAATCAATCAGTAAAATTTGAAAGTTACAGCAACCACATTTTGAAGAATTAGCCTACGGCTCTAACTCATAGAGGGCCGGAGAAAGTCGCCGACTTTTCTGAGAATGGGCCTGTTGGTCCGTCTCCTTCAAGGTATCAAACCTAATTTGTAAATACGAATTGTGATAGATATGCTTCATTAAAATGAGTACACCATCACAGTCTACGAAAATTTTGGGGTGTTTAGTTATCAACTAATGTGATAATAGCATCTAGGAGAAACTAGAAACCAAGTTGGCTTTCCTTGGCCTTTCCCATAGTCTTCGAAAATGTCTTGTCCTAACCTGAAACAGGTTGACTTGAAAAACACCCATAATTAATGAGAATCAATTGAGGTTTAAAAAGAAAAGTATTCGGTATTACTAGAGCCTGTTGTAAACATATCAAAGCTTAAGCGACCACAACCTGTAAAATATTAACCGTAGATCTAAATATGGCTGCAAAAGTGCCATTAATCGACAAGCCAAATCAGCTGAACAATAATAAAATTTCGTCTACGAAGCTAAGCGTCAGTTTGCGTCCTTCCTTTGGTTAAGATTCGTTGGGCTAGGCTGGGTGCTCAAGTGCTTATGATTTTCTATCTAGAATTGTCAAAGCATTAAATTCACAGGATCGCTAGTAAATCTTTACTCCAGGTCCTGCAGGGATTTTTGGTACTCTGATACCTTGTCTAACTAAAAGAAACCATTTGAATACGTTTTTTCCCGAATAACATTTTTTGAGCAAACTCGTCGTATTTGAGATACAGCGCAAGTAAGTTGCCGTTGTTTACCTATGAAAGAAAATAACCGGCATTGTTATAGGCTTGCTAGTGGCCCCAACCCAGCCCAACCCAGCCCAACCCAGTCCAACCCAGTCCAACCCAGTCCAACCCAGTCCAACCCAGTCCAACCCAGTCCAACCCAGTCCAACCCAGTCCAACCCAGTCCAACCCAGTCCAACCC
>LQNS02007215.1:31595231-31608366 GCA_001587735.2 Parhyale hawaiensis | reverse complement strand
AAGTCATGGCTCGAAATCCAACAAACACTGAGGATTTGTGGACAAAGCTTCAAGAGGAATGGGGCAGGATTGATATTGAACGATGCCGCAATTTAATTGAATCTTGCCCTCGAAAATGTGTAGAAGTCAACAAACATAAAGGATCGTTCACAAAATACTGATTAAGGATGAACTTTTTTGTTAAATTTGTTGTTTTGTTGCGTTTTTTGTCAAGTGTTCCTTAATTCTGCTCACACTAAATTCATAACTATAAGTTGAATATACATAACTTTTTTCTTATCCTTCGGATCGTAATAAATTCTTAGCATATTATTAGGTATCCCAATACCTCTTTTGTGTTAAAATTTCAGCGTCAAACTTTTTACAGTTTTTGAGATATGGTTTTTCATTTTTGTCCCTTAATAATGCTCGCAACTGTATGTACTCAGAGTGCTCTTGGGCTTATTCTTCTTTCCCGATTAACTGCACCAACTAATACTGTTGCTTTACGCTTAGGGTCCCTATTGTCTTGCTGTACTACAAGTTCTTTCGATATCCACTTTTGAAACATCATCAAAGTCCTGACCTCAACCCCATAGACAGCAACTAGTGATACTGATATTAGTTATGGCATATTGTAACAATGATGTGCAGCGCGCAATACGTATTCAACCCTTTACAGTCGTAATTTTTTTTAGACTAGCACTAACCTGTTCGCTGCATTGGCATTTGCTACGCTAGGGTTTCGGGATATATATATATTTTTTTTCAAGTCTGCTGTGGTGGTTTCTTGCTTGTTTCGCACCTTTACTGATATGCTTTGTTCTGTGCTTCCTCTTCTTTCCTGAACTGCTGTAACCATGTGCGCTGATCCAGTGTGGAGCACCCTGGTGCATGGCTTTCATTTTTTTTTTTTTTTTCGACGTCCCTTATGTCCCTTCCTCTGCGATCCATCTGGGGAACTACCCACTACTTTAGCTAAATTCAAAGAAACTATTATTATGCGCTCTTCAGTCCTGTAGCTCACAATGGTCATTAAAAGCTACTCAGTGTCACTACAGTGCGCGTAACAACGCAACGGTAATATCTGCATGCCGGCACCCGTACGCCCAGTGCCAAACTACCCCCATGGAAGTCATCTCTCAGCACAGGCCTTCCAACCAACCATCCATTGTCGTGATTGGCACACGACCATTACAGCTACAATGGCCAGCCTTGCATTCCGTCTTCTGTCCGCCACTTGCAGATCGTTTCTTTGACCGTCAGTGCTTCTCCACAGAAGCCTTAAATTCTTGGCTAAATCACGAAGAAGTTTCGTGATAATCTACACAAAATTGGGTTAATGCAGATGTAGATGTCTTAATTTAGTAAACAGAGAAATCTTTGGTATTAACTTCGTGGCTAAATCCTAGAGAAAATAGCCAAATTTTGTTGTATTTGGTATGAAGAAGTGAGATGTTTAATCTACACAAATGCTGTGCACTGCAGTTTTACCTGCCGTAGCTGTTGGACAGATGCCCTAAATTTGTATTTAAATCTCAGAGGACTTTCACATACGTGATTAATGAAGGTGTGCAACTTTTAAATTCTATAAAATCATTGTACTAAAAATTTGTTAAAAGGGTTTACGCGAGCAAATCGTTTCTTTGACGGTTCCAGCAGCCAGACAGACGTGAAAAATTTATAGAAATACCCCTTTGAGCTTCGTGTAGTCTAACGTCATTGTTTAACTGTTTGAACTCCATGATAGACGTACCGATATCCTAGTTAGATCATATAAAACTGTACTTGTATGGTAGCCTGCTTGATGAATATGTGAGACAGCCTAATTTCACAGAGCCTGAGCCTGTTCTTTGATTGTTCGAGTTGCTCGACAAATGTACCATTTTTGTAATTAAATCCTCAACGAAACTTGCTGACGACTTGCTTAAAAGTTTACATAGGCTGATGTGATTTATCTTTCCCCATCAGAATTTGGGGCCACTCTGAAATAACTTTTTCACGATTTTTATTTTTAGAGCGGCCGTGATTTCTTATAGTTAATAAATGTATTTTGCATTCAGAACATTAACTACAGCTATACTAGCTCATTGCTTCTTTGACTGTCCGAACTACTGAGCGAATAATACAAATCCGAAACTCAATTACATAGCAAGCTAGAGAAGCACTCCTAGAGCGCATAACTCCGCCAAGCAACGGGGCATATAAAAAAACTAAACTGGTCCTGAAGCAAGTAGTATTAGTAGAAATTTTACTAGCGCTTCAGTGGCACTCTGCCTGAATCAAGAATTTCCTCTTTATTACCACCAAAACTAGAGCATTTGTGCCTCTTTTCATGTCTAACAGTTCCAGCAATTTTCCTGAAGATCTGTCCGTAGCTGTCTGACTTATGTTCAGACACACTATAAAACTAGAGAGCACTGTGAGAGCGCATACCTCCGCCAAGCCAGGCATCGGTAACGAAAAATTCAAATTGGATCCCAAACCATGATTTTCTTTGTATCAACGCCAAAATCTAACCATTTCTGCCTCTTGATAGTATTAGCAGCTTTTGCAATTTTCTTGAATGTCCGTTTGTAACTTTTTGAGTTATGCTGCTAACAAACATTATGACAAATATTGGTCAAACGCACAAGCGGACCCACCGATCTGCACCAAAATTTAATCACCTATTTCTTTTAACATTACTGACAACTCCTGTGAATTTCATAAGGATCCATTTAGTACTTTTTGAGTTATTGTGCTAACAAGCTCAAAATTAAACCTCGCAACGAACAGACGAAGGAACAAAGGAAATCATCACTAAATGTTGGTCATTTACTCTTCGTAACATACCTAAAAACTCATGTAATTTTCATATAAATCCGACAATAACTTTTTGAGTTATGGCAGCCTTTTAGGGCAGATAGACAAACAAACAGATGGATGGGTTTTTACCAAAAGTTAATTATCTGTTACTGTTAACATACTTAACAATCCCAGTAAATTTCGTAAAGATCCGCTCGTAACTTTTTACGTTATCTTGGTGTCAGACAAGAAACCAGACCAATACAACAAAAACATAACCTCCTTAAGGGAGATAACAAACGTATAGTCAAGTGCACAAATGGACGAACTGACTATCGCTAAAATTTCGTCATTTGTGCCTTTCAGCATTTCTAATAATTCCCGCAAAGTTCATGCAGATCCGTTCATAACTGTTAGTTATTTTACCAAAAACAAGCAGGGAAACAAACACATGCTAAATGGAACTTCACAAGAAGTTAAGCATTTGTTCCTTCTAACATACATACTTAACAATCCTTGTAAATTTCATAACGAACCGGCCATAACGTTTTGGCTTATTTTAATGGCAGACAAGCGGACTAATTTCGACAAAGCATAAATAACATAGGCCTTTCTCATATTGGCCTTGATTGACACCTTACCTCGGACGAAGTCCAAACTATTGCTGTCGATCAAGTAAGGGTCCTAGAACTGCGTCTGACTCGAATGCCTGACTGCAGCTCGTGTAATGTACCATACATAAAATAATAATAGTCACGAGCACGCGACAAAGTAGTACAAGATTTTACAAAGCACCTCTCATGAGCGTTGGAGTCGCCATTATCATTGGGTTAGGTAATTAGGTTTACAAGGCCAGGTTCACCCGTCCTATGGAATGGGGAGTTGCGCCCTCAACACTCCCCCCCCCCTCCCACCAAGGCCGTTGGGGAGTTTTCCTGTCACCCTTAACTTGCTTCCTTTTTTTATGCTCCTAATGAACTAGCATTGCGGCTTCTCTCTCTGAAGTACATACAGTGTGCTCTGCGAGCACGGAGGATTTAAACCATCTAATAACTAGAACATTTCGTGGCGTAAGACCATCGCCCACGGTGAGGACAAATTCACCGCTGTCATTTTTGATGGCCAGCTGACTCTAGATTTTTGGTCTCAGTCATGCCACCTGATTACTTGAAAAAATATATTTACTATGACTTTATTCCTTCTGTTTTTGGGGGGGAGTGGACACACTGCAAAATTCAATGCCGTCAGTTTTGTTGACCAGCTTACTCTAGAGTTTTGCCGTTTATCACATTTAGGTCAACCCACCTGACTCCATGCAAAAGGTTTTGAACATTGCTCAACTCCTTTCTCTCTTAGGGTGGACAGACAAACATACTTAATTCTTCAACGAAAACCTTACCATCGCTCATTGATTCGCTAGCGGGAGATAAACATGTAATCAATAGCATAGCACAAGCTATACGACAAGTGCCTCCGCGGCACTAAACCCCAAACCCATTACTCGCAGCGGGCGCACTAAAAGAGCCCGCACTGTTACCAGTAAAGCATCGCTTCTGCTAGGCATCAGCGGGCTGAAAATAATATTACCCACAATTCTGTTGCTACGCATTTTTATTTATTTTCTTTGTATTTTTTTTTTTTAAACACTTGTGTAGGCCGGTCTTTTAAGAGCATCAACTGCGGCATCATATTGCTGTCCTGAATTTCTGTCCAACAAAAGACTTATATTTCCTGCTCGATTGTTGAGTTTCTTGCTTATTTCGATGCAACTGTGTGGCGTGTTTCTTTGGATACAAGAGTGTGTCGTTTCTTTGTATACAAGTGTGTCGCGTTTCTTTGGAGTCGAGGGTGTCTCGTTTCTGTAGATAAAGGTGTCTCGACTCGTTTCTTTTGTTGCAAGTGTTTATATGTTCATAACAGTTCTGCTCGATGTATTTTATTTGACATAATTGGTGCAATTTCCCGACGTTCAATTCAATAAAATCGTGCAAGCGCTGCCTCTAATTTTATTGTTATCCCTATGTTGCACCAACTCATCTGGCCAATGCGGCCATCATTAGTGATGTTTTCACACTGAAATTACATTTATTCATTATTGCTATCATTCACAGTACAGTTTTCACATTCTACTCATTACCATTACTCTTGTCACTAATACTGTTTTGCTAGATCTGCCCATTATTTTCAACACTGTAACTAATATTACCGTGACTTGGCCATTGTTGCTATCATCAGTAGTAAACTTCCCCGAATTTATCCATAATTATCATCATTAGTAGATGTGTTATATTTACAATGAATGTCCTATCCTTCTATTATCAATAGGACAGACGAAGTCCTATCGCCCTCACTTTTGTTGGCCCGTATCGTTCTGCGGTATCGCTTTAAGATTATACTTCAAGGAACATTTAACCAACTCTAACAAATTCAATGCGACAGATAAAAAACTTGATATTAAATATCGAGAAGGAATGACAAATATCTGACGTAAACAAGGTTATGAGCATTCCTCGTGGACTCTTAAGGCGCGCGCACACGCACGCAATTCCGTATCCGACTGCGTTGCAGCGTACAAGACTTCGGCTTGGACATTGTCATACCACTAAAAAGAATATCTAAGGTATGAGCTGTTTCTTGCAGTTTGTACATTATAACAAGCAGCAATGGTCCAGCTTGGAGAACACCTCCTACTACTGCATTAGTTTGAAGTTGCAACGACGCATCGTCATATTCAAGCACCTATAAGTAGTAGTCACGGCAACCTGACGGCCGAAGCGAAGAGTTGCGCGACTGAGCAATTTTTGCGATAGTGTGCCCGCGCCATAAGAAACGACACTATCCTGCCGTTTAGACGCACGTGAATTTTATTAACGAATTGGGTCTATTCTGATCTGCCCAACCCATTTGCAGCAGCTTTGTTATTTTCTCTCCAAAGTTACAGCTTTTCGGTTGCTTGCCTTTGTATGTTCAACAAGGTAGGCAGCAAAATGAGGGACATCCTGGTTGCGTTTGTCTGTCCCTGCTCCTGGGTTTTAGGGAGACACACACAAGCTGCAGCTCAAACACATACCTTTACTTTGGAAACTGTTGAGTGCCAAGCACCTCAGATCAGTCCAAATTTTATACCCGGATCTGTATGACCATGGAATTCATTTTCGAGATCCATGTTCGTCCTTGTGGAGCTGCAAGCGTTCAATTCACCCGTGAATAGATATTTGAGTGATTCGTCTGAGAAAAACTTTGACCGTCCTGAGGTTACTTTAGTGCTACTCGAGGCAATTCATCATCCACCCCTTGACACGCGGGCGTACAATGCCACTAGCAGTAAAAATAATTTTTTAGTGTTCGTAAATACACTGGATTTAGTATCCATGGCTTCAATTGAGCTATTATTCGTAACCATAATTTGTATTGCATGCCTGGCTGGGGTGGCCGCCTTCGGTCGCCCGCAACCCAGCAGTTAGAGGAGCAAAAAACGCCAGAGGTGGCAGTTCTCCGACATTTTACCGTCTCGATTGGGACGCAAATGGCCGCATGTGCCCAGCTCAGGTATATACTACACGTCGCAATTTCTTCATCTTACTTTGTCGTGTTTTTAGAGGAAAAGGGGACGGAATAGACCACGTGCTACTCTAACTCTATCTTACTCAGGCCGCGCTCCCCCCCGCTACAGGGTCTCTGTTTGCCACAGCAATACTATATAGAGGAGAAAATTCCCTAGTAACGGGACACCACAACCTGAGTAAGATAGTGTGAAGCCATCAATGGAGGAGCTAATCTTATATTTGCAATTGGACTAACGCCATGCGGTGCGTGTTATGTTTTATGGTACACTTTACGTTGACGAGAAAAGCTTCAAAATATCCTTCCTTCAAACCTTTTGTGTCTTCTCCTTCATAGCATCACTTACTGTTGCTTGTTCTCTATCAAACTTACTGTTTTTGTGCGCGGTGATTCTTCATGCATGGGTTCCCTATTATCTTACTCCCCGTGTACTACGGGAAATGGCTCCAGTCATCGCGAAGCCACTGCTCGAAATATTTAATCAGTCTCTAAGAACAGGAGAAGTTCCGTAGGATTAAAAACTAGTTAACGTGATACCAATAAAAAGATGAATAAGAAAAGCCCCAGCAACTATCGACCAATCAGTCTCACATCCGTCGTCAGCAAAATCATTGAACGCCTGTTGAAAAAGCGCATCACTGATCTCCTGAGGATGCAGCAGCTCATTTCCGACACTCAGCCTGGCTTCCGAAATGGAAGAAGCATGTTTAACAAATCTACTGGACTTTTTCTCTTAAGTTATGGATAATAAAGATGAACAAAAGGCCGTAGATCTTGTGTATCGTGTATCTGGACTTCCAAAAGGCTTTTGACAAAGTCCCCCCCATCAGCAGTTAATGAAAAAATTGGAAGCCCATTGCATCCAGAGAGACTATTTACGTTGGATCTCGGGATGGCTTACGGGTCGGCAGCAGCGAGTGAAGCTTGAAGGCGAGACGAGAGCCTGGACGCACGTTTTATCAGGGGTTCCACATGGTAGCTTGCTTGGCGCACTTCTGTTCTCAATTTACATCAACGATCTCGACCCTAACTTCCGTAGTAAAATCAGTAAATTTACGGATGATACTAAACTGTGTCATCCTGCCACAAAGAGAGCCGAGCTCCAACAAGACCTTCACCCCCTCATGGAATGGAGCACAACGTGGCAGATGAGCTTTAATGTCGACAAATGCTCAGTAATGCACATAGGGCTGATGTACCCTTCACCCCCATTGCAAATGAACGGGACGGTATTTTCTGCTGTCACCGAACGTCGTGACTTGGGAATCACTATTACAAACAGACTACAACACAGTCAGCAAGGTGACACGAGTGTGAAAATGGCAAGCAGAGTACTGGAATTCATCACCAGAAACTTTGAATATAAGTCCAAGGACATCATTGATCTCTTGCACAAGGCATTAATGAGGCCACACTTAGAATTTGCTGTTCAATTCTGGTTGTCACATCTGTGTAAAGATATCGATAACATGGAATGCGTCCAACGCAGAGCAACGAAATTGATACCTCAGCTGCGAAACAAGCCGTATGAATGTCGCCTAAAAGAAAATGGTTTGATCTCTCTCGAGCAAAGACGAATCAGGTGGCAGCTAATAGAAACCTTCAACGACGTACCTACAACGGGGCTCTTTGAAAGAGCCTCAGTGATCGCTTGCGAAACAACTGTCAAAAACTCAAGCCTAAAGCTCTAAGAACGACCTTAAGTCAGCATTTCTTTCCGTATTTCATAGTCAGCATTTGGAATAGACTCCCTTCCGATGTTGTTAGTGCGGAGTCAGTCAACGCGTTTAAAAATCGTCTTGACATGCATTGGGAGAGACATCCTCCACAGCTAAGAACTCCTCCTCCAGGAGTCGCAAACTCTTAGCGGCCAAAGCTTCCGAGACCACCTTAATCCGTCTTCTCTCTCCCGCTCCAACTACACAGTTTGACGTCTCCAAGGTCCGCATATCAGCAGCTCTTGATCGTGCTCGCGTGCATGCATGATCGTCTCTTTGGCAGGGACTCTTCCCCTCCCCCTTTTTTTCTCTTTTCCCCAGTCCTCTATATCCTACTAACATAATGGCAATAGCTTATAGAGGGGAGGGGCGTCAGTTATGGTGTCTCTTTGGGAATGGGCCTATTGGTTAGTCTACTGCCGCCTATCTAATCTAATCTTTCACGCGCAGCAAGTCTCTTTGTTTCCCTCTCATGAAACACCTTGTTGTTACTAAAGAAATTCAAACTGAAGACTTTAATATGTTCTTGCTTTTCAAGATGCATTTTAGTATTTACTTGTATCAACTCAAGCTAATGCAAGCACCTGCATTGCCTTAATTTACTGTTAAGAGCGTAATAACACATCATCATTTCCAATTTCATCTGTTGCTCTGCCACAGTAAAACCTGTGTCTGGAGATGGAATGTCTCGCTGTTTGGTCTATAGTAAAAAATATTTTAATATACTGCTAAGAGTTCAATAATACATCATTAACCAATTTCGTTTCTTGCTCTGCCGCAGCAAAGCCTGTGTCTGGAGATGGCAGACGAGCTTCGGTTTGCCCTCAAGTGCCGAGGTTCGAAACAGCGACCGGCGCTGCGCCGCTCCTGCACCAAGTGTCACCTAACCAACACGACCCATGTACCCACTAGTGACGGCATCACTAGTGCCCAGAGTGTGCTCAGTGACGACACAGCTAGTAACGACAACAACCAGGACAGTAGCCTATCGGGAGCACCAGGATATGACCACCAGAACAGCCTCCAACTGCCCTTCTACCACCAGCAGCAGCCGCCGCCTGGTTGCTATCCCGTCAATGGCGTACGTCCGCCCCTTGCCCTACAACAGCCTGTGCTTCATCACCAACAGCAGATAGTGCCATACGCACCACAGCCTCAACATCATCTCAGTCACCAACAACTGCACCATTTCCAGTCGTCCACTTCGCCACTAAACTCGTCCCCAACCTCGTCACCCCCTCTCGTCCCGTCCTGGCGGCGGCGCTGCCTCTCCCTCAAGGCCCTGGCGCCACTTCCCGCTCCCCTGTCTCCTCTCTCCCTCACCGATGCCCTAAGAAACTCCCCCAACATCCCCATTGCATCAACCTCCAACATCACCATCATCACCAACGTCACTACCACCACTAACAGCATCACGAACAGTCCGTCCAACATCACAGGGCTATCTTCGCCACCACCACGACTGATCCAACACCCGATACTCCACCATCACCAGCTGCTGACGCAACATCCCTTACATCACCACATTCTTCAACAGAGGGCGCAACAAGCGTTTACTTCTCAGTTACAGTTAGATTCCCATTCTGTTCCCCCCGTAGATCCGTTCCCGGACACAGTGCCCCCACCGGCTGGGGCGCACCGCCCCGCAATAGCTCTTGCTTCTGCAGGGTCCCTCTCCTCACTTCCACACCCACCGTCCCCTCTCTCATGCTCTTAGCCTCCCTGAACAAGTCCTTTGTTACTCACTGTAAGTTTAACTTCTCTCTTCGGACCTTTGGGCCTGAAATTATTTCACAAATATAAATTGATCCAACTTTTATTTTTCTGAATTCAGTGCAAAAGTGCAGCGCATCAAGCAGATGACTCATTCGAATGCCATGGAATCCGGATAACAACCCGACAGACAGTTAGGGTCGACGCAGGAATTAAAACCTCAATTTAGCTTCTGCGCGGCCGCCCCAAATGTTGCTAGCGAAGACACATTTTGGTCTGCTAATCTAAACCGAAGTGTTTTTATCCGGAGAAAAACATGAGTCGTTATCTATGATTAAGACTCGCTACAGAAAAACTATTTCACGGCAGTGAAAAAGAATCCTACCTGACATTGTGAACTTGTGTTCACACTAGAGTCGTTTGTTCCCCTTTCGCCGTGCATAATTTAGAAGGAGCATTACCAAAATTTCAGCTGAAGAGTTAGATGATTAAGCAAGTGTGATTTGTAATATTTCCAACATAATATTTATTTTCAGTAATTAAAACCCAAAAATCTCACCGCTGTTCAGTTGGTTACGATTAATGAAGCATGGAAGCATTCAAGCGTTCTTGAAGTTGAAAATAACTGTAGTCATTAACTGAAGTAAATCTTTCACTCACTCTTCTCCCGATGAAATGAGGCAACGTGTTTGCTAAGAATCAAGCAGATTCAGCGTAATAGGCTGTAGCTACATCATACGCTCACCCCACTACTTATTCAAAGTACAATAGTAACTTTTTGTAAGTTCAACAGACATTAGGCAGACAGTCGCTGGAATCTACTGAACGCGAAAGAACCTAACATCATCGATTGAATTAAAATTAAATTCTTCGTTACGATGGACAGTAACGCTGGATGATTATTATTTCGCTCTAAAGCTGGAAATGTGGTAGGACATTAGTAACTTGGCATCTAAATTATTTTTTTATTGTTGCTTTGAACTAATTAACATATTTTATGCATGCCGTCTTAAGTAAATTTTTCGTGTGTGTAAAGCTTTAAAACGGCTTAACTTTGTTAGTAGTGGATATGTATTGCTTTGGTTCTTGGCAAACTGCTCGTCTTAGGCGGAGTGCAGTCTTAAGCCCTAAGCGGAGTCTATACTGTCTTGAAAATTTAACTGTGCAGAACATTAATATCGTAAAGCTGACACTACTAATTTCGGTGATTTAACGATTCTGGTGCCACAAAGATATTTGTGAATCAAGTTGCCCTGTAACAAAGTCATCACACTAGAGGGTAAAAGATAAAAGACATTTTTTTTTTGCAGTAGATATTCGTGTTTAAACTTTTACTCTATTCTGAAAAATTATTTCACATTTGATGTTCTGTTTTGAGGAATTTGTCACGCTGAAATTTTAGTTGACAAGCAAGCATGTGGTCCCGCGAGCAACAGATAAAATTGTCCAGTTTAAGCGCCTGCAGTACTAAGCTGTTAAATTTTTCATTATTCCTCAGTGTTATTGTTTCACTTTTGCACTGAATTTTAGCCCTCAAATTTGTAAAATAATTTCGGGTTTCAAAAGGTTGAAAAAATAGCTTAATATTTTCTACCTTCATCCTACTTCTTGTCTAAAATAAATGAAGGGCGTCATTGTTAAAAAAAAATGCATCCACTGTCTTCAAAATGAAAAAAAGGATGCTTGTACAGGCTCCAATAAATGGGCACAATTGGTGTTGGTTTCAAAGTAGTTGATATGAATAAAGTAATGGTACATATTTAGAGTGCATGGATATCAAGAGAAACTATAGCAGGAAAATCCTGTCCCAAAATTAATTAATTATTTCTGCTGCGGAATTGTGATAAGTAATAATGACTAGCTATATCTGTCTACGAAAATACAGAGGAAATAATTACAAACGCTGACTTCCAGTAGCAAGCAGCATCGAAATTTTTCCCCCGTGACTTCATAAATCGCTAGGTTTTTATATCAGATCTCTCTTCTGATTTACATCATTAACTATTCTTGAAATCCTTAAGAAATACTTCAGATTTGTTTAGAAAAATATTCGAACTCATTTTTTAAAGGTCTCGGAACTTGTTTCTGAAAAATTGTTGAAACTGTTCTGAGAAATTACTGAGACTTGAGAGAGACTTGCAATGCATAGAGAAGCCAACAGGTTTAATTAGCCTTCGGGACATCTATCTTTCAGGCCCATTTTGCTTCCTTCCAATTTCATACTCCTAATGATGATGCTTTGTTGTTTATTTCTTTTTTTGGGATCGCAGTGAGCACTGTGGGTAGAAAATTCAAACGAGGAATAAAACAATAATAATTTTTGTAAAAAGCTTGAATTGCGCTTTTATGCGTGATAATTATAGCCCGCAAAATGTCCGCGAGGATGCAAAGTTTTCAGCGTGTCCGTTCGTGTGTCTTCTTCCGTCCGTCCGGACTTGGTGGGTCGCAGGGCAGGTCAAGTCCCAACCTGCTCACAGTGTCTGTTCTACCGGCAGTTGTTCCTAGCAAAGCGTGAAATTTGCTATTTAAAAATACTCAGGTAAGATTCGGGATGAAAAAATGCTTAAACTTTATGTAAATAAGAGGTATCGGGACTTTCGAAAAATTTGAAAATAAAATCAACAACGAAAGTATAAATCGAATTTTATGTTGTATCTTTTAGTTTAATAGCTCACACTCTTTGAAATGACGGTTTACGCATTGGAGCTCAAACCAAATGAATTTTTGCTGTTGGATGAAGTGAAAATCGGTATCCATGCTATCGCTACACGGTACTCAATTCAGACATTTATCATCATAATAATAAGACACAATAGGTTCGCAGATATGCCTGCATGTATGTTTTGAATTAAATCTGCCAATGCAACGACCTCGTTCTGGTTAAGCAAATTAATCTCAATTCTGTACTACTGATGCTGGTATGGAAACTATAACACCAATCAAACAAATGTTAACTTGGTTACTTAGTTGAAGCTCTGTTTATTGGTATACAGTGAATTAAGAAATCAAACCTTAGTAATTTATTTTTAGATTTAAGTTTTACAAGGGCGTGATACTGAACAAAATACTGACCATCACGAACGTATTCCTTACTTCGTCAAGTGTTACTTACAAAATCAGGCAGCAGACAATACTTCTAATGCACACTGCTCATCACCTCAGTATTTATATCATGCATTATTTCCTCCGCCAAGGAGGTTATGTTTTCGTCGTGTTTGTCTGTCTGTCTATTTGTCTGTCACCAGGATAGCTCAAAAAGTTATGAATGGATTTTGATGAAATTAACATGAGTTGTTAGGTATATAACAAAGAGTAGATTACCAAATTTTGGTAATGATCCGTTTGTTCGTTCGTTCGTTTGTCCATGTTTTTAT
>LQNS02007215.1:31565200-31578502 GCA_001587735.2 Parhyale hawaiensis | reverse complement strand
ATCCAACCCAACCCAGCCCAACTCAGCCCAACTCAGCCCAACCCAACCCAGCCTAACCCAGCCCAACCGAACCCAGCCCAACCCAACTCAGCCCAACCCAAAGCTAATATGTATTAAAAAGCCGTTAACTGACAGGTATGATCCTTCTAGAAGTAAATCTTGCATATTGCAGCGAATGAAATCGAACTCATTTGCAAACATGTCACGACTGTTTCTGACATTGATTTAGGGAAGCACAAACAACGAAAACACTCTGCAAAGAATTACTGATCATAATGCTAATGGAATTTTATTAAACTTTCGCTATAGTGCAACTTTCCCAAGAAAAAAAAGTTTCTATGCGTGAATTCTTAGTGTGTTCTATTCAAACCTGATTTCAAAACCACTCTTTTAGGCGTTTCATTAACGAATCTTACATGTTATGAATTGTAACCAGATTCCCATTCTGTAATATCTTAGACTTAGTTCCAGACTGCACTACAGTTCTTTCTACAGTTATATTATTACGGTTATCAAGTCTTCAGCAAGAAAATACCGCAATTTGTATCGGAATCCAGAAATCTCTCGCAAGGTGACGACATTTGTCTCACAAACACATTTGCAATTCAGTGATGATTTTCCTTCCAACTATTCATTTTAACATAGTTTAATGCTTTTGGTTACCTCCTACGGTTTTCTTTTTGTTTTCATTTCATTTGCCAGCGTAGGTGACCGATGAATTTTTACTCATTGAAGTACAATCTAAGAACCATCACAAGCCAAAGAGTTTGTCAGCGCTTTGTATGCATCTGAGTCGTGAATCGTTGTTTTCAATAGACCTCTATGAATATGTCATCATTCGCTGTTTCTCGCTTTTATAATGCACAACACTAGGTACATGAAATTGTTAAAAATTGTGGTAAATGTACTGAAAATGCGCGCTCTCTTTGGGCAATTTGATAGGGCTCAACTTTCCAGCTTTGCATATAAGAAAGCAAAACATACACAACGCTCCAAAATGGAACCAAATGTTCCCGCAAGTTAATGGCTACTGCGTGTGCACGTCCTCATAAAATAAACATACTGTAGGTCTTTCCCAATGTCATCTAAACTCAAAATTATGGAAGCTATCCGAAACTTGGTAGATGCAGTGCTGTAGTTCAGTAAATCCAGAAACGGCTGAGATTTTAGAACATTTTTTGGGAAGTGTAAGGACATGGGAGCCGAAGCCGTCGTGTTCACGGTAACGTAGGCATATAATCAGAACGATAGCAGGGAACGTTTCGCACTTTCGGCTCTCGTACGCATTCGGACTTGATATAATGACGCTTAAAATAATATGAACAGACAAGTGACACGAAGCTTGTATGTATAAATGAAGTAGCAACTGCCACCTATACAGTTAATTATTCTTATATGACGATAAATGATAAATACTATTTCTGTACAATTTGGTCGAGAGAAATTGCTGCAAAAAAACCTTCTTAAAAGATGTAGTACTGATTATTATAATAAAGATCAATGCTTACATTATCAGTCTGTTTAGCTGTTTGTCCGTCCATTTTCTGTCACGTTGTATGAAAACAAATAAGAGAAAATTAAGCCCTGCTGAAGATTTCAGAGGTATTATCACTCTCCATTGAAAATGATAGGCGAACATAGTGTCAGATTGCCGACAGTGACATAACCAAAGATCAACATGCAGTGCACTTCTTGCTTTACTTTTTCTTCCCACATCAACACTTTATTTGCACTGATTTCTTATGGCACAAATGGTGCAGATGATCAGCGATCAAAGGGCGAGATATTCTCCAAATAACAGTAGAACTACGAAGAGGATGGAAAAAGGTGAAGAGGGTTTCGTTGCAGAAATTGTCTCCAGATAGATTTCTTCCTTGATGGAACAGCTTTTTGGCTGGCACGAAATAATTTCAACGGTAATCCTATCTTTGTGTATTAGTGCTGCGGAGCTTCAGCTGACGTTCTGGGTGATGCTTGGCACCCCGTAAAAAGAATCATTTCTGCGCATGTCATCGAAGGGAAGGAGGGATTGTGTTGAACAAAAGAATCGTATTGAAACCGAAAGCGCTCATCTCTTTTGCTCATTTCTCTTGGCAGTTGTTCTTACTTTGTTATGCGAGCCTCGCTGGGACCGTATAGAGATCGCGCACGAGGGCGCTGGTTCCCAATTTGTGGTCCTTGATGGCTTTTCGGGTGGTCCACAGAATTCCCACTGCATTTGTCAACAAAATGTCAAAATAATTTTTACTCTATTGGGGCCTCAATCTAGAAAAATTATTCGCTTTATAATATTATTCTTGTTTAAGAAATGTACTGGCAGTCTTTAAGCCAAAAAAGCCTTTGTACTTTTTTTTTTTTTCTTAGTCAAAAATGAAACAGTCAACGAAATTTTTTTTCCGGTTGATGGTCAATGGCATGCGATGAGTTGGGAACCGCTGTGCTATGGGGAACAAATTTGTTACTTTAATGTCTGGTTTACCCGATGTCTCCTGGCCCGCATATGTTTTGTTCTATCCGCATAATACAGTTTTGTTTCTGCCGAAAGATTTACTATTCTGCTAGCCATCACACCAGCAAGTAGGTATCGCTAGGATAGTTTTAGATAAATCGTGAAACTTGAAATAAGTAAACACTTAGAAAACGGGGTATCTTTCTGTTGTTTACACGTACACAGCAACGTCTCCGGACGCAGAGTACGGTAGTACGGATGTTAAGCAAAAGACTGCCGCGTGAATCAGCTGTGAGTAAAGAAATCGCTGGTTCATTTCTCCGTAGCCAGTTAAAGAGCAAATGAAACTCAGAAATTGTTTATAGTAGCCTACCCGATCCATTTAGGTATACGTTCAACATGTGAAATAACTTTGAAATTTTTTGTCATACAGTATGTTACCTTTGATTACGCAAATACAATTTTTTGACTTATTTTTCAAGATAAGTGTCAAATATTTAAAATGCTAATAGTAAGTTAGTGCACAGTGATGTTGTAACTATGAAAAAATTAGAGAAAAATAAAACGGAACCATTTCCCACGCTTGAGCAATGTTTGCTTATTGCACGGGGTTCTGCTGTTACACCAGATTATGCAACATCACCTTCTAGTCAACATGGGCAAGAAAAGCGGTCTAACCAGTGAAGAAAAGATCAAACTGACCTCGTCCTCGTTTTTGGCTTCTGGTAAGAGAACACTCGAAGTCTCCAAAGAATTACAGCGTGATCACTGAACAATTAAGGCTTATGCAATTGAAGGTAAGGTCAACCTGAAAACTCCGGATATATAGAGCCACTACGTGGAAATTGACTGCTCGGGATGTGCAACATTTGATGGTTTCTATGGCTAGAAAACAACTTTCTACAAGCAAGGCGATATTTGATGACACTGGAGCCCCAATTCTAAGCAGAAAGACAAGATGTGAGGTTCTGCAAAAGCCAGGGAAAGTGAAAAAGGCAATTAAACGATCACTTCCAACAAAACCTCATGAAGAAAATAGGGTCAAATGGGCTGAGGAGAACATGAAAATTGATTTATCCAATGTCATATTTACTGACGAATGCAGAGCCACTCTTTATGGTCCAGTTGGATGGGTCCAGTCTAGATGGGTCCTCCATGACAGAGTTCAACAGACACGGCTTAAGCGTCAACAGAGTTGTGGAGGTGTAATGTCTTGCGCCGGGATAGTAGGTGACACCCTTATAGGTCCATTTGAGGTGGCAGAAGGAGCTAAACTGAATGCAGAAAGGTACTGCCAGTTTCTTGAAACCAATTTGGTTCCATGGCTTGATGAGCAGACTGTCGCACGCAGATCCAAAGTGGTATTTCAGCACGATAACGCTCCCTCACACCAAGCACGGTGCACTGCTAACTGGCTTGCGGATGGAGGATTTAAATCAAGAAGGATTACGACCTGGCCAGCGAATAGCCCCGATCTAAATCCCATTGAGAACCTCTGGGTAATGATCAAAGGGGAGGTCTATGAATGTGGTCGGCAATTTTCGAGCAAAGTAAGCCTGTGGAATGCAGTAAAAACTGCTGCAGAATCTATTCTATATCTGAAATATTAAACCTGACAGACAGCCTTGTAAAAATCTTGAAAAATGGAGGTTGCCATGTTCAAAATTAACTTCCTATGTTTACCACTATTGAACACTCACTTCAATGTTTATTGAATTGTTTTAGTTATAATTTCTTGGTTTTGTACGTTCAATAAAATTATTCCTGTTCACTTGTATTTATTTCCTCTTTATGACGTTTTTATAAAATTGTTGCATAATCTGAGGTAACCGTAACAGTAAAAAACTCTTAAATAAGCAAATTGTAAGATAAACTTAGCAAATGGCTAAAGATTTATTTTACAAGTTTTGTTTATACTTGCAACATAGCCATACATTTAATTAATATTGATATTTCAAAGTTTGACATTTATCTTGAAAAATAAAGTAAAAAAAATTGTATTTGCAAAAGCAAAGGCAACATATTAGAAGGCTTGACTTTAGATTATAGCTAATCATATCGAATCATTCTCACTTAACAAACTGACCCGAGTATCGATATCCAGCAGTTGTCTAGCATTTGAATATTATTACTTCCTAGTTGAAAAGATTTGAAAATTCTGAGAAAAAAATGATGGGGGCGTTCAGTTATTTAACCTTTTCGGAGCTGAATTAAGCATCACTCTTTGTAAGAACGTCAGTATCCGCAACCTCCTGTTAATGTGTAAAGTAGGCCGTAAAAAAAGAATCAAAACACTTGCAGTTGCATGATCAGTTAAGCTTAAGCATTTAATAAGCAACGTACGGACGCTGTGAACTTCTCTACAATAGCAAAGTCAGAAAAGTTGGTCCTGTAGAAAGTTGGCTGATTGGAAGAGAGGTAAAATGAGTCGCTCTGCGCAATCGGACCGTCCGTCTCTGCCTTCACATTCTGTCCACGGTTTGGAATAACGTCGCCAGCCGGCGCTTATCTCCCTGCGCCAAAGTCTTGGCTTCGCACGACGAACTCCTTTCGAGTTTTATCGAATTCACCAAATCTCAATGAATCTCAGCCAAAGTTTTGGTCTCCAGGAAAAAGGTCTAACAAGCACAAAATCTACGCACGACGGCCATCCGGCTCGAAGTTGGCCACTTTTTTCCTCCATTATCGGGACCCTAAGTTGTTTGCGGACAAGAAAAAATGCTCCGGGAAGCCTCTTCGGTCGCGAAAAAATTTTCAGAGAATTCAAAGGGGTATCTTTTCTCCAGTCAAACGAGAAGAAGATGACCTGCTGAAGTTCCTCACGATGAGCAATTACTCCTAAGAAAGATTTACTCCTGTTGGAAGACATGGGGGAAAATGTAAGTTGTTCGATCAACCACGAAGGATTATTGCAAGAGATTTCGACCTGAAGTGATAAATCATGTGCTTATAGAAGTATTATGCATCTAATCTGATAGTAGATTCTGTAGTGCTAGTTCGTTTTGGCAGTAAAGTTCTTGAAACATATCATAAGCTGAATGAACATCTCGTTCATGAATATGTTGTACACCAGTGAGTATATGTAGCGTAATGATGATACTTCAAATGTTCGGTTCGCACAATTTAAATGCGTTGAAACAATACATGGTATAAAGAATCATTAGTAACGATTTCCGGAAAGCGCGGATCTTAAGGGGGCATAGGCTAAACAGAGCTTAACGCAATGCCATATGTAGACTAGGTTTAGGTTATAGAGTTTACTGCGAGGTGAGACTATCCACGCCCCCAACGTGACTCGCTATATTCGGTTGGCCAAAAAGTTCGTTCGCTTTTAGTATCAACTTTCCGGTCTTCTAATCATTGGTCCTATGGTCTTTTTCTTTGGACTTTGTATTTAGTTAAGCGACTACAATAACATCAGTGGAAATAATTAAGTCCCGAAGAAGGAAAATTCTAACATTTTTGCTTACATTTGGGCCCTTGATAGGATCAGGTGGAGCACTATCGGCATCCTCTGTTTTTATTTCAAAAAGGGAAAGAAAGCAGCAGATACAGGCAGGAAGATAATGCAGTGTATATGGAGAGAATGCGGTTTCAGAACTTGTGTGCCCGGAATGGCTTAATCGACTTCGATCACGTGAATTTTCGGTAAAAGATGCACCTCCAACGGCCAGCCTAAAGAAATTGATATCTGCCAACTGAAAGCTATAGTCGAACAGACTGATGCTGTCTGACGGCCAGACAAATCGCAGATATTCTTTACGTATCCAAAACAAGTTTGGGAAATAAATTTCTAAAAAAAAACGAACTTTTTGGCCAACCCAATATCTAGGCTGCCTGAGTGTGTTGTTGTGGAATTAAATCATTCGTGTTAGGTGGCCACTTTATTTCTTTTCTCTTTTTAAACGTGTATTTTGCAATCTTTGTTCTTTCTTTGCTCTTCATTTACAATTTATTGCCTCGTGAAGATCTTGCATGCATAAGTTCTCCTTGGTTCTTCACATCCTAACTGTCCATCCGTCTGCGTCTCTTGCACCGTGAGAAAGTGTCGAAAAAGATTGAATCTTTCAATACCATTTGCAACAAACATGACAGCTTCCCCATAGTTTATTCGTGAGGAAAAGGGGAAATAAAACTGTACAGTAAAGAATTGAAATTACTTTTATCAGTTCGTGTGCTTTAAACCAACGACTGGTATGTTCTTCAGTATATCAATAGGGTACTGTGTACCTATAGGGTAGTGTTGCATTGTTAAGAAAGATTTGTCTCCGCAGCCTAATAGATGGAAAAGTTAATCCATGATACTAATGGCTAATTATTCTTAATATCGAGTTTTTCTAACCCTTCGCTGTCAATATTCAGCATATATTTTGTAGGAATAACCCCATCTGAAAGTGGACTTGGTGATCCACTTGGCCTGTGGTGGGTTAAGCCACTTTCTGTGATTGTCAATGAAAGTAACTCCAAAGTAACCAACATTCATGTCTGTTTAGTTCACTAGACTTACTAAATTTTCGGTCACCAGCAGGTTCATAAATTTTTGCTACTCAGATTCCTCTTCACTCATTTAACAAAATTTGAATAGGTCTTTCGTAGGTAGTGACACCCAGCAGTCCATTCTTAGATAGTGACACCCAAGGCGGTTGAGAGTTGACTTGTACAGCTACTAGACCGGTACTTGAAGAACCTTCCTTCCTACCGCCCTAATTTATTCTTTCTTTGTAACATTAAAAGTATTTCGCCTTGACCGAACAGTCCATAGGTAACCCAAAAGTACTGGTTCGTGAGCTAACCCATCTAGGGCCCATATACGTGTACGGCTGCAGTCGACCACAGATTGTTTGAGCTAAGGAATCTTTGATTCTGGAGGCTCATATGACTACTACTATCCCCTGTCAGGTCAGTACCTCCCGCCCAATAGCTATGAGTGCCAGAACTGCTGACACTGCACTGTCGACTTGCAAGACGTCTAGAATTAAACTTTCGGCCTCGTGACTACGACGCCTCGAACCACTCTGCGCCTCTGCAGATACGAGGGGTACAATTCCCTCACCGAGCGAATCATCCCTAAAAACAATCCTTAAAAAATCCTATACAGGAAGTCCTCTATATAGACCAGGGTTCTGTGCAGGAATGAGGTGGGGCAGATCGAGTCCGGTCTAGTAAAAACAAGTACCGGTAGCTGTGAGGCGTGTTGTAGTCAAACTGCTAGTGTCATGTGTGCTACTCCACATCCAATGTGATTCAGGTTAGATACCACCAACTATAACCACAACATTTATAGATCTCTAGCTTCACAAAACCACCTTTGTTTACAAACATTGCCTTTGCTTACAAACATTGCAATCAACTGATATACGAAAGTGAAGGGAATATCCCATGTCTGATGCATATCTGACCTCCTGCCGGTTTTGACATTATTATCCCAAAAATACAACTCAATTAAAGCTCTGCCAGCAATGTTGAAGAGTGAGGCTTCTGCTTATTCAGCTGAGATTGCGCCGTATTCATTCCATATTTTTGAGTGAAATTATGTTACAACAGTACTCGTAGCAACACAATCTAGACCCTCACTACAACACACCTCAATCCGTTTTCTCTGATTACTGAGAGAAGGAAAGAAAATGAGCAGTTTTCATAGAAAATCACACTATTTTTATTTATTATCAAATTATTCAATCGGAAAAAAGAATATTTAATTGATAATAAATGTTGCACATCATCACAGATAGTGTTTAACTTACGTAACCTTAGTAAACGGAGTGAAATAAAGAGTATGCGTGAACGTAGTACGCCTTTTGGAAGTTCGCACTAGTGCTGCAGGAAAAAATAGACAAATCAAAACCAAGGTCGCAAAGTAGTTGAGTCAAGTACGTGGAGCTAAAAATTTTGGGGCTAAATCGAAACCGGTCTAAAACGAAGACTTCTTGTATAACAGCCCTCGGACAGTATTCGTAGTCATCTTTTGGAAAAAATTCACTTTATTGGCTGATTTAGTTCGTTTGAGAACTAGCTATATTTAGTTAAACGTTGTAAATTAATCTCTTTTTAATTACGAAATATTTGAGTGTAACGTAGTGGCACCCAGCAGTGTAAGGGGGGCTCAATTAATTCCTTAGCACAATTTTTCTCAGGTCTCTTCAACTGCAGTCTAACAGTTCATGTGATTTATAGATAATGCATATCGAGCTCCTACCACAATTCAACCACTAAAATATATATTCTTTCAGACGCACGATAGCACGAGATACCTCTTTTAAAATCAAATAATTTTATAAATGGACAACTAAATATTTCGGGCGAAAAGCTCCTTTGATTAGGCATCTTTAAACGAACTAATGTAATCCGAATAGCTTTAATCTGTCCGGAACTTCAGGCATCAGCGGCGATTGACCAACTTTGGATAGAGCTAAAGGCGTAAATAACAAACCCAATGCGGTAGACACTATAAAAACTCAATCCGCCGACCATCTCATACGCAGCAGGTTTACGGTTAAAGTACGAAACTATCCAGAGTGATGAATCAAACTTTGAACATTGATCTTCCGGAAACGTCGAAATTAATCCGATTAAATTTTTTCGTAAAATTCAGTATATATTGAGGGCTTTTCAGCACGCGGCCACTCGCACGTTAGACCTTTCATTAGGATTTTTCCCATAATCTTAGCAATTTGGTAGGAATTTTTGACGGCTGCCCAGGCCAGTGGGGTAGGTTGGTTATAGCCTATAGGTATAGGTTTGTCCATCAAATGTTACGAGAAGTCCCGTCTTCCGAGTTACAGAAGTCAAACCTCAAAGGTTGCTTCAACCGTTGTTAAATCCTCAGGCCATCTATGTTTACGTCCCCACTTTGCTTCTTCATCTATCATAAATAGTTTTGACTTGCTCTTCCTTTTCTTTACGATTTGCTGTCGTAGCTATTGTCTGTGCACAGATTCCACGTTTTCTTTTGCATGCTGCATTTCGCGGCTTTGTTCTTCTCTTTGGATCATCGACTGTAACATGAATGAGGTTAGAGAGTGTTACTCGATACGTGTAGCTATGAGTCACACGATAGTTCCAACCTACACCAGGTAGTCAAAGCTCTGAAGGATTGTAGGAAATTATCCATTTAGAGAAGTCGCTTGGCAACACTTCTACCGGTAGGAAAGGAAGGAAATGACCTGAAAAGAGAGCCACTCCTCCCCATGTCACAGAAAGTAAAAATAAGGCTAACTAATAGGCCTATACGATATGGAAACAAAATAAATATAGAAAACAGTCCACCCTTGTAACCGCTGCTGCTGGCAATTTTACAACCATCCACGCTGAAATACATGACCTCTCACGAAGGGTAATAGTTCGAGAATCTCTGGAGAAGATTCTAGCAATTTTTTGCATTCGTATTCTTTCAATTCATAGGGCTGCGCCATCTAGGAAGCAGTGGAACGAAAAAATATTAGGTGCCCATTTGTCAGTGTGCAGTTTTGTCATAATGTGAGCATCTGTCCTGTACGCTTTTTTCCTGTACGCTTTTGTCATTGTGAGCATTTGTCGTGTGCGCATATGTCCGCTCACCGATTCTCCAGATGATTTGAAGCTTTTAGTGACCTCGAGTAGAAAAGATTTTTGAAGCACCTACTGCGTCTTTGTATCTTTCTAATGCAAAAACGAAATATTCCTTGCTTAAGGTCTGTCGTAAAGGGCGGCACCTCCAACCGACGGCCATATTGCTGCTTTTTAGTTCAGCCTTTTCAGGCATTTACCTTCGTGTCGTGCTTCCTTCTATTTTCGTGATTACCCCTTAGGGGGCATAGGATGGGCCATGGGGTTAGTTAGGTTCGCCCATCATACGTAATGGGGAGCAGCGCCCCCAGGGGGATTGTAATGGTTACCTTAGCCATTAGCTAAGCCTTCGGGACGTTTGCCCTTCGTCCTCACTTTTGCTTCCTTCCCATCTCTTACTCGTACTGATCCTTCTTTCATCGGTTTTTCCTCTTCTTTCCCGACTTGCTATTCCCATGCGCGTTAAGTCGAGCACGGGTTCCATGTTTCTTTTGGCATTCTTTATGTCCCTTCTTTCTTCCTCTCTTTGGGTCACACAGTACTCATTGGGTAGAGTATCATAATAATAATAATAAAAAAAACTCCATTTTCGTTCTCCAACAAGCGAACTGATTCTATTCTGTATCCTTCCTTTTCGCCTTGGCGTGTCCTTCTGCTGTGTTCGTAAGTAAGCTATTAGTCTTTTGGAAGTTCTATGAGTTCGTTCTCAGCTTCATCAATTCTAAAGGCAGTGCTGCATGGTATGGGATGTCTGACATGAGTTTGCTGTAAAATGAAGCCTTTGAAATTTCGGAACAGGAATGTCTATTCTGAACGTTAAGGTTGAACACTGTGAACCTTTGAGGCTAGTGAATGCAATTAATTATGAAACGCATTCCTGTTAAAATCATCATGCAACAAACGCGTAATATAGGTAGCTGCTTGTTTAACTGTTGCAACATTTTACACAGTACACGCACGTTTTTAATTTATGCGAGATTTTAAGTAGTTGGTTTCTATTGTTACAGAAACGAATCACAGATGGTCAGCAGAACTAATCTGCATGAAAGTTTTGCGAATAAATACCAAGTTCTGCATCTGACTTCGCATTCTGTTAATCTCCTCTGTCGAACATCACACAAAAGCGTCCGTCTTTATTGTAAGTAATATTTTTTTCTTTTTTCGAAAACGTGTAATTTATTTCCAAAATTCCATAATAATTTCATCTAATGTTGGCAAAAGCTTCTCTCAGTTTCAATTACCTTTCTTCAAAGTTCTAGCACCTTTTTTTATGTCTGCATTAAAAAAATACCTGAGTTTTGGTGCAGTTCTTGCTTTGAAAGAGGCTGCAGACTTTGATTTCGATCTAACCAATGTCTTTTGCATTTAGTATTGTTGTAATACACATATCTTTCGTCACCAGCGATAACTCTTTTCAAAAATGAATCTGCTGACAGGTACCTAATCCTTAGTTTCGTACGGTATCATTCAAATCCCAAGCTCCGCTATTATCCGAGTTTTGAGGTCTTCCTTAAATCACGAAACTTCTGATCATACTGCAGTGTGAGGGCTTTGCACTGCGCCAATTTTCTCTGGTGAGCTTCTGGATCGGCCTCATTTGTATCTCTGGGGCGCCTTTATCAATTAATCGATTTCGGTCTCGATGAGTACAATGGACGATCTTTGAAATTAAAATCACGAGATGAGAAATTTAACAAACCAGCGAAGTGATTTTTTTAACATGTTGAGCATAGCTCCGATCCACTACACAAATATTTCATGCCGCCTGTTTAATGATGTGTTTTTTTCATTAATAGATTATTTAATATCTAGAATGCTTCCCAATAACATCCATTTCTTGAGAGTTAAATCAATCAAATCTAATATAGCTAATGAGTGTTTTTGACAGGAATTGTGATATATAGATATAAATTTAAGTAAAACTAACTATTGATAGACGCTCAATAGAATACCAAAGTGGTATCAGTTGAAAATGGCATTAGTTTCTTTCCAATCTAATGAAACGCTTCAATAAATGATCATCTTTATCCATTTATTCTTGCACCATAGGATACTGAAGGTTTCCCAGCCTATTCTACTGCTGTCACATTTTCCGAACCATTTCATAAGCTCTTAAGACTAAATTAATTAGAGGCCGACACTGGGCCAGGCGCCAGTCATCTGTCTTGCGTAGGCGGACCGCCGCAGCTGAGCTCGCCTTTTTGTAATAAGAAGCTCTTTATTTGCCATAAAAGTAATAAAAGGCGAGCACCGCGACAATTTTGTACAATCCGTCAGGCGCTGCTCTTCTAATCGTAGTACGCCAACTCTCTGCTTATGCCCTCTCACACAAGAGGCGTAGGACGGGTTAAAACGCATATTGGGTGGGGTTAGTTGCACGGGTTAAAACGCATATTGGGTGGGGTGAATTGGACGGGTTAAAACGCATATTAGGTGGGGTTAGTTGGGTTCCCCTACTCATGTTTCGGGGAGTCGGGTGCCGTAGCTATATATATATTAACGTTTGCCTTAGAAATATTGTTTCTTCCGTCGCGACTTTTCTTGCTTCCTTTTCCCTACTCTGCTCTGTTCTTCCTCATCTTTCTTAAGTTGCTTTTGCCATTCGCGGTGTAGTCCTGGGCATTTAGCTACTTGGCGTACCATGTGTCCCTTGCTCTATTGAAATAGTGTTGCGGTGACTGGGGCTTGAACTTCTGTACATAATTTAAAATTATAATAGTTCATGTATTGGTGCGGCGCTAAAACCAAAAATATAATGCGATAATAATCCCTCGCCTATGAACGGCGTTGTATTCGGTATATTGATGTCTTTGAACTCAACGTCAGATCGTTGTCATGGTGAAATGACACTAGCAGTTTTTTAAGAACTAGTAGAGAGTGGGAAAGCCCGCTTTTCCAATGAACTTATTACTGTATGTAAGATAGAAAGAGTAGGCTTAAACCACGTCTTAGTATTTGGACGCTTCACCCTATATTGCATGTAACTCATATCATTACGGGAAAACTTATTATTTGTTCAATTGCCTAAGCACTGGAATTTTTTTTTCCACATTCCAATAAATCAATTTAAACGTAAACGTATTCTAAACGTAAATGCGAATGCAGTAAACGAAAAAACTATAGTAAATTTATGTGATTACTTTTAGCCTATTGTGCATTTTTTCGTCATTTTTGCCGCTCGACCAGTTTCTTTCTTCTGCTCTTCCATTTGCCGCTCGACCAGTTTCTTTCTTCTGCTCTTCCATTTGCCGCTCGACCAGTTTCTTTCTTCTGCTCTTCCATTTGCCGCTCGACCAGTTTCTTTCTTC
>LQNS02007215.1:31444683-31459473 GCA_001587735.2 Parhyale hawaiensis | reverse complement strand
GGATCAACGCGCATGGGAACAGCAAGTTGGGAAAGAAGAAGAACAGATTGAAGAAAGATCAGTATGAGTAACTGGTGAGAAGGAAGCAAAATGGGCACGAAAGACAGACAAGACGATGGTGACAACGACCCAACGGGTCACGGGTCGTCTAGTATATATCTAAAATTCGTGTACTGTGTACGGACCGAGGAAAGTACTCTATAAATATTCTTCCTACAAATCGGAAGCTTCAGTAGCGTGATACAGTTAGTGTTATGTATATAATGATAAAATACTATGCAATAAATATATATATATAGATGTATCAATTATTAGCTTTATTTTGCCGAAGTCAGTCCAGCAGGGAAGTTAATATTTAAAGTCAAGTTAATGGAAGTCAACTTCAACTATTGGGTTCCGTTTGCAAGACGGGGCCGATAGTTTTTTTTTTTTTTTTTACGGCAAACGGGTAAGTTTTTTTTTTTAAGTCAATGCATAGGTAATTTATCGCAAACAATAAAAATATTACTCAAAACACCAAAACGTTATTTCTCATATAAATACCCCAATTTTTGAGCAAACACGTATACATATTAACAGTAATAGCTACTTTAAATGTAGCGAGTGAATCTTTCCAAAAGCTTAGCAAATTACACTCGATGTAGTCCATGCAATAATGAAAGGCGCCCTCGTCGCAGAGGCAAAGAATTACAGGAGATTCTCCGCTTATACACGCGAGGCTGAGGGCTCGCTTCCTCGGCAGGCAGGTGAATTCTTGCGCTGCAGGGATTGCAACGACAGCGTTTCTGATATTACAGTATGCTGTGAAGTAATGAGCTGCCTAAAGACGGCGACGGTTGGGGGGTCGCGGTTGTTACACAAGCCTTCCGTCTTTTGACAATCTGTGATCGACTGCAGCCGTGCACTTCTCTTGGACCTAGCACGTATTTATCTGCGACACGAACCAGGGCGTGAGCATTCCCTAGCTGAGATACTTGGGCAAATTTACTTTACCTTTTTAAGTTTATTGTTGTAAAC
Source organism: Parhyale hawaiensis (assembly GCA_001587735.2). Taxonomy (NCBI): domain Eukaryota; kingdom Metazoa; phylum Arthropoda; class Malacostraca; order Amphipoda; family Hyalidae; genus Parhyale; species Parhyale hawaiensis. The sequence goes on along the minus strand of LQNS02007215.1, from coordinate 31,458,456 downwards.
AATACAAAAGCCAAACAAGTTCACTCTGGATAGTCTAATTATGTTAGAGGCTGATCGCTGATCCGTTAGAACATGGCCACATGTGTGATAGTCAGATATTGACTTTTAAAAGTGGACGTTATAGGACCTTGGGCAGATAATAATGTTAGGTGGCATGACGCATGTGTGTTTCGCCTGTCTCCCCGCTGCCTCGTCCTAGTGGCGCCACCGCTGCGCTGCAGGCTTCCGGAGGGCTCTGCCCAAACCCACAGATTTACTCGCACCTTCTTGCTTATTCGTGCACCAGTCTTTATTCTGCTTCTTCCTCGTCGTTCTCGACTTGTTGGGTGCCCATGCCCGTTGATCCATTATGGAAATCCCCTCGTACATGGCATCCACGTTTCTATCGACATACCAACTATAATATGCACGTATACATATCGTAGTATGTATAATACGTAGAACACTAAACAGTGGTTCGGCAAGCTTAAACAAATAACAACAATAACAAGAGATGCACTCCGGGAGCGCAAATCTCCGCCAAGCGACGCAGTGGTGACAAAAATTTTAAAATGGTTCACAATTCGGAATTTTTTCGGATCATCACCAAAATTTCATTCCTCGTGGTAGTCCAAACAGTTGCTGTAAATTTCATGAAGATTCGTCCAACACTTTGTGAGTTAAGTTGCTCTAATAGACATGCAAACACTGGTAATAAGAAGCATGCCCAATTAAGGGGGTCCATTTGAGAACGATGGACATCAAATAGAAAACCCGTTTAATTCATGCATCAGAGACTTAACCCCATTTTAATCAGGTCGTGTTTATTTACTACAAGGATTCTTTGTTCTATTATATGCATACCAGGAAAACAGTGTTTCCAGTGGGTTGTAGATTAGATTAGGGGCTTGTTCGATTGGGCTCCGAAATTCGAGGCTTGACTTATCCGAACCTGCAGACAGGAGCTTTGGATTTGTCACTTTGAACCCTGCTGAAAGTGTGAGAAGCGAGGTGATTACGTTGAGCCTGCTCTGAGCTTCGTTTAACGGAGCAAGATTGCGTTCTTTTTTGGAGATTACATCATATAGCTGGCAGTATACAGAACGACAGGTCCGTTACGAAAGAGTAGTCGCGACTTACGTTCCGGCCGTAGGTTACCTCAGCCATTAGCTAGACCTTCGGGACGTCTCTGTTTCGTGCCCACTGTGCTTCCTTCCCGGTTTCATACTCCTACTTGCTCATGCTTTTTTCTGTTCTTCCTCTTCTTTCCCGACTTGCTGTTCCCATGCGCGTTGATCCTGTGTGGTGGGAACACCTTCGTGCATNTTTCCTCTGTGATATCGTTCTGCTCGGAAACGGAGGCTTAAACTTTCTAACTATAACTATAACTTACGTTCCAGCCCTCTAAGAGCTATTGCCATTGTCGGTATCATTTAGATATCTGAGGAAGACAGTAAGAAAATAAGCCCAGCGAAGGAAATGACCGTGCAAGTACGATTTATTGTTACAGCTCCCCGGAGTTCGGAGGCGTTCATTTAGTTGGGGCAAGAAAGATAATGAGAAAAGTGGCTTTTGAAGCTTTGGCCGTTAGGAGTTTGTGACTCTTGGAAGAGGAATTATGAGATGCGGTAAAAGCTGCCGGCGATCATTGATGTCACCTTCGAAAAGTCCCGTTATAGGCACGTCGTTGAACCATTCAAGTACTTGAATGTTTCTGGGAGTCTCAAGAGTAACTGATTGTGGGTCAGTATCCTGAAATGCAATTCAGTGCGTTGCAGGCAGCGCACTTTCCAGAAGTTTCGAGCAAGTCAAGCATCGAAAGCTTGTTGATTTATTTATTGCGCCCAATAGAACATGCCTTAGACAGCTGGCAGTAGACGGATCAACATGCCCATTCCAAAGTGCAGCCTGGTAAAATGGGTATTCCTATCTGACTCGAGCTGTACCGTTTCGCTACTAAGGTTCCTTATCCCTTTTATTCTGTTGCTGCAGGAAAATGATCCTTTGCAACGAGGGAGCACTGCCTAAGTGTAGGTAGATTTGAATTGTATCGCCCAGAGTATGCACAATAAAGTGCCTGACACGGTATGCAAAAAATTAGCGTCGATTGCCATCGGTAGATTGAAAACTTTTAGATGAAGCCGCCAGTGAGTAAATTAACTGGAGTATGTTTTACTGTATGCAACTAGCACATGGCCATTAATTGGCAAACGTTTTCCATCCAAATTAAAATATCTGCCCTCAGTTCAATGACGGCACCCTGCTGTGTATTGGCATTGCGTTGCATCTGTGCCCGCTGGACGCTACCAGTGCACGACCGTAGTAGAATTACTGGCTGCCCCAAGTTGGTAGTATCGTAAAACAGCTTGTAGGACGGCCAAAATTCTGTTTGGGAAGGATGGATGTAAAAATTTGCGTACGTAAAGCACTCCAATGATTTTACTGCCTAGGTCTTAGTGCACTACCCAATAAGTGGCCTACGTACTGCGCCGTGACTGCGACGCTTCCAGGAATAGAGAGAGTGGTCTACTTAGGCAGTCACGGGATCCGTTTAGGGGATGCAATTAGTAACCCTTTCCGACTTAGTTTCCCTTTCCGACTTAGTAACCCTTTCCGACTTAGTTTCCCTTTCCGACTTAGTTTCCCTTTCCGACTTAGTTTCCCTTTCCGACTTAGTTTCCGTAACAATTTCATGTAATGAACTTGTCATGACAGAAGGTAATGATTTCACGTCTCACCACTTTTCGTTTTTGAGCGTACAAGTTCTCGTTTCCCAATAGTCACTGTATACAGTAGCGAGCATATTTAAGGGACAGTAAAACAGTTCATTATAATTAAACCTTAATTTAAATAAAGTAGTGCACAAAAAGGTTTGAAAATTGACATAGTTCTAGTTTGCATGTATCGTGATAAAACATTAGAGCATGAGAAAACATGGTTACGAAATAAACAGAAATAGAAGGAAAATATTGCACTTTTCCTCGGTTCAAAAGTTACCGGGCACCAGCAGAAACTATTGAAATGTAATTAAATTTCACTCAATAACACAACTGTTTCCAAAAGTATTAATAATTAGTAATCATTCCGTGGTTCTGTATAACCTCATTAGTTTATGGTGGAGCCACCGGGTATTTTCTCCCATAGGAAAGCAGTGGTAGCTTTGGAGCCAAATATCTAATTCACTGCGCATTAAGGTCAATAAAAATTGATTGATTGATAAAATTAACTGAAAGCAACGTTTTGATGCATTTCGAGCATCATCTTCAAGCTGTAGAATAGAAACACAGATTGCAACTGACAAAGAACCTAGTAAATGGCGAAGTCATACAAAACTGACAATATAAAGTTACTGCGAAGTTTTCTTCACAAACACAATTCACATATAAACACGCCTAACACTAAGCAAACATAGAAGAATTGCATTTTTGAACTAACCAACGAACAAAGCGACAGTCTTTTCTTTAGAACGAGACGAAATAACACACTATACAGAATTGCACCAAGTTAGGCTCCCACATCCCCTCCTCAGGCATAGGGCACGCAAGGCGAAAGTAAACTGCTCCGATCGTAACAAAGACCGAATTATGTTATGGTGATGTTGCCACCAGAGGGCACAGTGTATTACGCGAAAAAAGTTTCAGTGCTGCAAAGTCAAGGGTGTTGCTCTTGAGCTTAGGTTTATTTTTATGGATTAGCAGTGCTTCATAGATTTGTATATGATCTCGATCTGCAACATGATATATTACATTAGTGTTAGGTTACAGGTCGTCAGAACATGGATTGCAACCATGAACGTCTCTTAAGTGAGCATAGATTGATCCCTGATATTTGTGATTGTCAACTTCCTCCTCGTCAGTCCCATGTAACAATTTTGGAGAGACTTGCATTCTCCCAAAGTACACTGAAATTGATACACAACATCGGAGCTATCGAGGTCGGAAGTCGATTGGCGATTGATATTGTTGCGGACTAGATAATTACTGTACTGACTTTCCTATTTTTGTAGTGTATACGCAGTTGGATTCCAGCGAGCGGGGCCACGGGTTTCACATGTGAAGCTATTATATCAGTGAGCACACGCGTTCATCTACTTTTAATTATTGTGCATTTGTCAAATTTATAACTTCGCCCTTTACTAGGTTCTTTGTCAGTTGTAATCTGTGTTTCTGTCCCCTCCGGGGGCAAAGGATGGGCCATAGGCCATAGGGTTAGGTTAGTCAGGTTCGCTCATCCTATGTTATGGGGAGTAGCGCCCCCAGGGGGTTTGTGTAGGTTACCTTAGCCATTAGTTAGGCCTTCGGGACGTCTGTCTTTCGTGCCCACTTTGCTTCNCACCCTCGTGCATGGGTTCCACGTGTCTATCGTCACACTATGTGTCCCTTGCTTCTTCCTCTGTTAGATCGCCGTTGCTGTGGAGACGGAGACTAAAACTACTCAATATAATAATAATAATAATAATAATAATAAATCTGTGTTTCTGTTTTACAGCCTGAAGATGATGCTCGAAATGCATCGAAACGTTGCTTTCAGTTAATTTTAGATAATCGAAATCAATAAATTTTTATTGACATTAACACGCGGTGAATTAAATTATTTTAGAAGAGCTGAAAAGTTAGATAAGGAGCCAAATATCTCGAAAGCTCAGCGTTTTCGAACGGAGTGTCATTCGTGTGAAACGTCTGAAAATGTGTCCTATTACCTGTGTATGGCATCGGGACGTTGAGGATTCTCGACCGAATTTTTTTCTTCAGCATTATATGGGGAACTAGAGCACTCTGGGAGCTCATACTTCCGCCAAGTAAGGCAACGAAAACGAAAAGTTCAAATTGGCTCTGAAACCATGATTCTCTTTTTAACAACTCCAAAAATCTAATAATTTGTACCTTTTAATAGTATTAAGATTTTCCACAATTTCTTAAAATCTGTTTGTAACTTTTTGAGTTAGGCTACTATAGAAATCATTACGACAAACATATGTCAAATATACAAACGAACCAACCGATCTGCCCAAAATTTAGTCATTTATATCTTTCAACATTGCTAACTACTCCTGTAAATTTCATAAAGATCCATTCAAAACTTTTTGAGCTATTGCGCTAACAAACATGACAAACATAAGCCAAACATACAAGCGAACCAACCGATCTTCACTAAAATTCAATCATTTATGTCTTTTAACATTACGAACAACTCCTGTAAATTTCATAAAAATCCATCCAAACCTTTTGAGTTATTGCGCTAACAAACATTATGACAGGCCTAAGTCAAATACACAAGTGAACCAACCGCTCTGCACCAAAATTAAATTATTTGTGTCTTCTAACATTACCAACAACTCCTGTAAGTTTCCTAAAGATCCATTCAAACTTTTTGAGTTATTGCGCTACCAAGCATAAAATCAAAAACTGCAATAAACACACAAATGAACTAACATATCACCACAAAAATTTGGCCATTTACTCTTCGTGATATACCTAACCCATGTAAATTTCAATAAAATCAGTCAATAACTCTTAAGAGTTATGGCAGTGAGAAAAATGAGGAAGACAAATGAACAAACAAACGGATGAATGGGTCTTCACCAAAAGTTAATTATCTGTTCCTCCTAACATACCTAACAATGCCTGTAAACTTCGTCAAATCCGCCCATTACTTTTTGATTTATCTTGGTGACACAGACAGAGAGAGACAGACATAATAACAGAGAGGAAGACAAACCGACGAAAACATAACCTCCTGGCCGGAGGTAAAAGTGGAACTTCAAAGTGAAATATCTCGAAAGGTGGGCGTCTCCCCAGGGGCGGTGGTGATTTTTTGATTCAGGACGTGTCAATCTACGGGGAAACACATTTCACATGTATCAATTTGACTGGGCGAAAGGATAAATAATTATATACCCATGATGATAAACATTAAAGTCATAAAGCAATGTTTTAAGACCTATAAAAGTAATAATGATAAAACAATAAGACTTAACACTTAGGCCTTAGGGACGTTAAGTCATACCGACTCATGACTCATAAGTCTTCTAATTAGGAATGAACGCGTTTGTTACGAGAATGAACGCTTTTGGAACGAGCATCATACGTGTTGCGCTTGGTGATGCGTTACTGACTGATCGACTACCGCTAGAGTATCGCAAAGTACACAGAAAGGAGTGGAGTACCGCTCAGTTTCGCTTGCAGAGCCATATGATATGGTTAGCGTCGATAGGTAACGTTTCTTACGTTTCTGCTCGCTTTAAATTGCCATTTACTGCAAAACAATGGATAAATTTATGACAAAAAGTGAAGCAACTCTAATAGAAGTTGAAACTGATACAGTTGAAAACACTGAAGTAGAATTTCAAAGTGAATCAGGCCACAGTGTTATCTGTGGCCGTTTATATCCAAATAGTAATATATAGTTCATGAAGCTCAAAGAAAACGTCGCAGTTTTTCGCGCTCAATTTTCTTTCCAGATTCCCTACTTCTTGCCGTCTAGGCGTAAAAACACAAGATTTTTCTGAATCTCTGTTTGTCTCATATCTTGCCTGTCGGGAAAGCCCGCATACAGATGAAACGAAGGTGATTTTCCAAGACAACAATGTTAATAGTGGAACTTTATCGCATATTTAAATAAGTAGAGCTAATAGTAGCGCCGCTACATTGTGCTGTAGCGGTAGCGCCGCTACTTTTCGAATTTTGTAGCGGTAGCGGTAGAACCGCAACAAACTTTTCTTGACTGCATCATTGGAGTAAATTAGCATATTCAATTCACAGCAGAAGTTGAACGGGATCATCAATTGCTCTACTTTGATCTGCTGACAACTCGCCCAGCAAGCGGAACAGTAAACTTCAACATTTATAGAAAACCGACCAACTCGCACAACTATTTGAAATGCCGAAGTTATCATAGGATACTCACGTTGGGCAGATAGCCCTAGCCGGGTGAAATTTCGTTCCCCTGAAGACGAGTCGTGTTTAACGGCTCGACAGCTCGGGGTCTAATAAAACTAAAATCCCTGAAGGCTTTCTTACTTACTTCCAAGGACGTTCTAATAGCCTTGCTTACTTCTCCAACATGACCTAACCTGGGAGTCCTTCAATCTTTTAATCAATTTTTTAGCTTGTAGCGGTAGCGCCGCTACATCTTTACTGTAGGGCGCCCACCTCTGTTTATTTTTCTTGGAAATCGGAGGTTTTGAGGCAGGAACACTTTTAGTTCTAAGTAAACCAGCTTGCTTGAGATTTACACGACGATTCAGCTGCATACTTAACCCTATCTTTCCCGACGGGAATTCCAGTTCCCGCATCAAAGTTTTGATTATTGAAACCAGCTCGCTGTTTCTTGCTCTGGAAATTTGGACAACGTAATTTTTCAACCCGTCTGAAGTCAGTGCTTGTATTTTATTTACGACTGAATAAAACTGGAGGTGGAGCTCAAGTGACTACAGTGAGAGTATCTGTTTATGAGCTTCTTTTAGAACCTCATAGCAAGAGTAGAGTTTTTGGGACCGAGAGGGTTGAAACGGTCCTTCGTGCTCTGTTTATCACCCGCGAACGATGTGAAAGAGATGTTGTTTCAGTTGCAGATTTAGGTATATATATGTATTAGTATTGGATGGATACAGCTTTTCTTTGAGACACGTTCCATTAAAGACCAGTGATAATTCTTTATTGACGATTTTCATGTTCAATTCTTCATCAATAAAGAATTATCTCTGGTCTTCAATGAAACATATATATATTAGTATAAAGTGAGGCTTTCTGTCTTAGAGCGCAATGTAAGGAAAATTTATACCTTCCTGGGCGACACCGCTGTCGCCTTAGATTGATCCGGCAGTGAAATCGCCCTCCATAGACTTAAAACACCCTTTTGAAAAATTCTGCGGTTAGAAATTGCCATCTTCTTGGCATATAAACGCGCAAAATCGCTTTTAGATGCTGCCACCCATCACTACCGACCATCGTCCAAGGACAACGAGCTAGCTTACATATGAAGTCATCGGTTAGGCTGAGAACCATGGGTTAGGGAGGCAAGGACTAGTTCTGCTAGTGTCCTAATGACGTATATTCATTGGGATATGATGGAAACCAGACCTTGCCTCGTTAACCCATGGTTTTCTGCCTAACAGATGGCTTCATTTGTTGGTTGTTGGTTAGCTATTAGAATATTGCCTTAAATAGTCTTTTCCATAGAATATTGCCTTAAATAGTCTTTTCCATTGTCACCCTACAACAGCAAATCTTTGTTTATATGTGTATATATGTATATTTGTCTGTCTACCCAAAAGAGGTATAAAGAGTGGGGCAATGTTCACAATTTTTGCAGGAAGTCTGGTGGGTAGACCTAGATGTGACCAATGCCAAAAAACTAGAGTTAGATGGCCATCAAAAATGACGGCGATGAATTTTGTTGTCTGTCCACCCAAAAAGAGGTAGAAGGAGTTGAGTCATAATAATAATTTTCTTAGGTAACTCGGTGGGTTGTCTGAGGTGTGAAAGAGGGCAAAAATTTTGTGTTAGCTGCCATCAAACATGCCGGCGTTGTGTCTGGAACTCAACCCAAAAAGAGGAAAAAGAGTTGAGCAATGCTCATGATTTTGTAGGGAGTCAGGTCCGTTGACTTAGATGTGAGCTATGTCAAAAAACCAGAATTAGCTTACCATAAAAAATGACGACGATAGTTTTGTTGTCGGTCCACCCAAAAGAGAGGCAGAAGGAGTTGAGTAACATTAGTTTTTTTTTTCAGGTAGTCGGATCGGTAGACTGAGATGTGAAAAAAGCCAAAGCTCTAGAGTAAGCTGGCCATAAAATATGGCAGAGTTGAATTTGCCCCTACCGCGGATGATGGTCTTACGCCACGAGGCGTTCTAGTCCACTGTGGTTCTGTCTTCTCTCGGAGTGATCTATGGAGGTCTTCTGGTCTTTGGCAACGTCTTAGCTTTACCTTCCTGCCTAAATTTGGCTATGATACGTTGCACAATGCAACGAGATCTTCCCACGGCATTAGAAATCTCTGACAGTGATTTCCCATTTTTTTGTAGGACTACAATGCGTTTTTCCACAAGCTTCAGACAGTGGTCGACGTTTCGTAGGCGCCATGATGTAGTTCGATTTGTTCCAATAATGCAAAAGCGTCAGCCATACAATTTATCTGAAATTTATTTCATATGGGAAGTCTTTTAAATGGCTTAAAAGTGTCTTAAGATGGACGACACTAAATATTACTATTCCATTTCTGATGGCGTTCCTTAACTTTTGCACCGCGGAAAAATGCGATTTTTTAATTTTCTTTTTGTTTATTTCGGAACCATATTTTCTAATGTTCTAAAATTTTATCATAGTACATAAAAATGTGTACCTAGAATTATGTAAATTTTCAAGTCCTTTGATTCAGTATTTTATTTACAATAAAGGTTTAATAATTATTTTACTGTCCCTTAACATATGTTCTGAAGTACTGTATGTACCCACTGTTGACTATTGAAGTCGCCAATGAATTTGTTAACTTCGACCTTACTCCGAATTGTTTAGGAATTCTTCTTTGCCGATCACTAGAGTAGAGTTGCATGCTCTTTATTTAAGTTGTTTCCTTCTCTCAATACGCATGTCCCTTCTGTGGTTCGTTCTAATACACTCTGCATTCCTCTGTCCATATATCTATAGTCCTCATACACGCAGAAAGTAACCCGAGTACCTTGCTGCGGCGATCGTTGTATCTGGCCTCAGTTTTTGCTGTAAGATTAGCACATAGGGTTAAATAAGTGTTCTTTGCTTCTCACTCTGCTCCGTAAAGACGGCCGCCGATGCGATGGTAGTGAGCGACTTATTTCAAGAGACACCTACTCACAGAATAATGGCTATTTGCCATTAAGCAAAATTAGTTAACTGCAAACTACCTTGTCGTTTGAATTTGCGTCAATGCACATTGTCGTTGGTGATGAACAACAGAGTTGTGATGAGCAACAGTGTCTTTTACGATTAATTATTATTGCTTTGTAGCTACAATATTACTTCGTTAGTGATAAGAAACCAGGTGTTTTTTATCGTAAAGAGCATACTTTTCTGTGTGTACCTGCTGCGATGTGAGAGCCATAGAAGTGACGATCCGTGCCAGTGTATCTCTTGCTTTTTCTGCTTGCCTCTGTTGTCCCATTGAGATGATTTGCATCTTGTTTTCCTACCAGTAGTAGCGCGTTGGCGAAAACTTTGAGGCAAACAGAGCTTATGTGAGTTCACCGTCATATTTACACTGTCCAGGGGTAATACTGGGAAAAAATTAGGCCTTCGAAGAATCTTTTAATTACACCCTCCCTGTAGGGAATGTTTTGAAATTTCTCACAACAAAACAGAGTAAATATGCTCGTGTATTAAAGCCTTGGAGTCTTCACTCTCAGTTGCATAGGTATAAATACAGTATATAAGGTTCTGTATGCAAGCCGTCAAGGAATCTGTTAACTTCGCCTTCCCTGGGAAATGTATCGGAAATTCGGCTACCTTTATCCTACCAGTCAGCATAAGGGAACCCCCAACACAGAGATCCGACGATGTCAGCAACTGGAAGCAAGAACCTGCGAGCCGGGGCCGTCCAAAAGCCGATGACGATGGAAGCGCTACTGTTGGTTTTCAATAAAGGATCTCTTCGTTCACAGCATCGGGACAAATATTTAACAAAGCCCCTTTGAAATTCTGTAGCCGGCATCTGTCTGCGCGTTTGGCTGTAAATTGAAACGCCGCTGCCGCCGGGAGAAGAAACAGAAGCTTTTCAATAGCGCCGCTGATTTGCTGCCAGCCACTATCAATAATAAAATTGCAACCGACTGTGCGTGGTGGAGATTGGGTATAAATACGCAGGGGTAACTTAATAAATGCCCCCTCAATGGAATGTGCTCCTAGGCGAAGGAATAAGTAAAATACAGCAAATATGTCTGGTACAAATTTATAAAATGAAAGGAATGCGGTTGGACGTGGCTTTTTAGGGGGCGGATATATATTGGGTAAACCGCAGAGATAGCTTAATGAATGCCCTCAATTGAATTTGCCAGTAAGTTAAGAAGCAATAAGTGAGATGCACCAATCGTTGAAACAGCTACAACTTTTAACAATAATAGATGGAAAGATTATATTTGAAGCAGTTGGGAATGTGGACGCACTGAGGTAAATTAATAAATCCAGGCAAATGAAGGTCCTTCCAATCGAAAGATTGGATTGTTAAATTAATTAAGCCTTGTATAACTTTGAAATAACTGGTAGAAAACGAATCATAAGGCAACGTTTAATACCGACTTTGAATAAATGTCCAACAGTAGCTGAATAAATGTACGGTACTCAACTGAATGTACCTTTGAGTAAATTGAGAATATACAAGAAAGCGTTTTCCTACTATATATTACTTGCTAAACACCACTACAGAGATAAATATTGGGTTGTCCGGGAAGTTCGCGCCGATTTATAGTAGATCATCTTGCGACTTATTTTTAGAACATGATTGACTCCGGAAAGTAGGATTTGACTATACCTTCATTTAGACGGCAGTTTGAACTGTCTTTTCTCGGAGGAAGGATAGAGATCCTATAACCTGTGTTAGTTCTGGAACCATTTAAAATACAAGAGAAAAAATTATTTCTCGGCACTTAATATCTTTCTATTACCATAAAAGAAAAATGCCTCACAACCAACCAAATATGCAACCAGTTTACGGTGATGTTTCCTTTCCGAAAGAATACGGAAGTGCTTCGCGAGGCTCCGAGCTGGAGATGGTAGCCTTATTAAGAGCGATCAGGTAGACCATCCTGTAGAGATGATGATCAAATCAATTCATTAATTGAGAATAACCCACACTACATAACCCGAGAACGGGTAGCAAGCCTCAATTTATATAGAGTATATACAGGGTGTTCGACACTTTTGTTGCCAAACTTTAACATTAGGTAGCGATCGTCGAAATGAACATTTTTTATTCTATGAAGGTATGGTTTAAAATGTTTAGTTAAAGAGTTACAAGGACATGAAGTTGAACAGCTATTTAAAAAAGAGAAAAACGCACACTCTCTTGCAGAGACGCTTCCATCGGTGTTTCAATCGGTGATTCATACACCAGATTCTTCAAATGTCCACATAAGGAGAAATCTTGGGGCGTAATATCAGGTGATCTTGGTGGCCACGCGAAGGGACCGCCATGGCCAATCCAGCGATTGGGATATCAGGCATCCCATAATTGCTTAACAGCACCCGAGAAGTGGGCAGGAGCACCTTCTTGTTGAAAATATATTCCTCTGATGTCAGGTAAAGGTATGTCTTTCAGTAATTCTGGCAATACTTTATAAAGAAAAACGTAATACACCACAATTTTTTTAATAACTGTCCAACTTCAAGTCCTTGTAACTCTTTAACTACACATTTTAGACCATACTTTCATTAAATAAAAAGTGTTCATTTCGACGATCGCTACCTCATGTTAAAGTTTGGCAACAAAAGTGTCGGACATACTGTATAAATATGAACACCTGGTAATGCTTGGGTTCACTAATCGCTACGATGTTAGGGTGCCACATGACTTTAGTGTGAAGAACCTTTTGGAACGCGTTTCCATCTGTGATTTGCTTTTAAAAATGCGTCGTTTGGAAGCAATTTGTGATAGAAAATGAGAAATGGATTGTTTACCGAAATGTTCAGAGAAAACGATCCTGGAGTTAGCGACATGAGCCACGCCAAGAGCGAATCTTCAGCCTTAGAAATTTTTGCTTTGTATCTGGTGGGGATGTAATGGAATTCTGTGCTGTGAGCTTCTCCAAATTAACCAGACTACTAATTCTGAGAAATACTAACCACAACTGGACGTGTTAAAAGCAACAATTCTAGGGAAATGTCCAGAATTGGTCAATAGGAATGATGTTGTTTTCCATCAGGTTAATGCAAGACCACACGTGTTTTTTGGAAACCCAACAAAAATTTTGGAGCTTGGCTGGGATGTGCTACCCCCTCCATATTCGCCAGATATTATTCTTTCGAATTTCAGCTCATTTAGAATTTGCAGAATAGTGTTACCAGTACCGGAAAAATTTAATCCCTCGGTTGATGTAAAAGCCCTCAGGGGCATATTGTGGCGGGCCCTCTCCCTGACACAATATGTTTGGGCATCACGCACCCAAGGGTCCCGATTGCCTTCTCCGCTGGGGATGTAGCATCTGGCTGCAGTTCCTGCTGAGAAGGTTAGCTTTGTAGAGTTAGGTAGGTTCTCTATATTTCCCCTTTTGTTCCGCGAGGTGGGCCACCGAATTCTGGTAAGCGACCCATCCCTTGAGACTCCTATCTGCTCCCGTGAGGGGGGCACGGAAAGGACCCCCCGCACGAGAGTTCGGTGTCTTCTGTCTTCTTCTCTTTCCATTTCTGTCTCCTTCTCTACGCCGCACGGCTGAGCGATATCGTTCGACCGAGCCTGGCTCGTGTGGAGTTGGAGATGCTCGCGCCTTATTTCCTGCCAGACATGGTGCACCTGGCCAAAATTTTTCTAATAGAACTCATTTGAGTTCGACTAAACTTCTAAACTATGTCATACAAAATTGGATCGCTGTTATATAGTCTTTGTATCTAATACGGCGGGAAAACCCTCAATATAATAATAAAAATTTACATAAAAAGATAGTTTGATGTATTCTTTGCCATGGAACTGGCCCAATTCTGGGAGGAGGGTACTTTCGAGTTAGAGGAAAAATGGAGACGTATTGTGGTACAAAATGATTCATATTTGGTTAATTAAAAATGTAGTGGCTTATTATTATGTATTGACAATTTACTTCCATTTAGAAAA
>LQNS02007215.1:31433455-31444243 GCA_001587735.2 Parhyale hawaiensis | reverse complement strand
TGTGTGTACCTATGGCCTTCTTACTAAATAGATCAATAATTCAATTTCAAATGGATAAAATATGAGTTGGGACATTAAAACACCATTTGCCACGATTATGTATTATTCATTCTTTGCGTTCCCTAGTGTGTTACAGTCCCACTTTATGCCAGAAGAGGTAGCAGATATACCGCTGGGAAATGACTAGTACAAAAAAACACCTTCCGTTTCAAGGGTGGAAAAAAGACATTTTCATGGAGTCCCTTAGCAGGATGTGCGAGTCTCAACCCCGTAGACACTATATAGTTTCGGGAATCGAGCCTCTCTGCCCTACAGGTGAATTATTGCGGCACTTGGCTTGCTGAGTCGGCATTTTTGGGGTTCAAGTGTAATGGAAAGCTACTGACCCTTACCAAAAATGGGGATGGTTGGGGGTTGCAGTGTCTCATGGGTCTTCCGTCTTTGACGCCATAACTCCGATAGACTGCGATTGGCTGCAGCTGTGTGCTCCTCTGGGGCCATCGGACATCTATTTACAGCACGAACCAGTGCATTAATATCTTCCCGTTGTTGTTGTGTGTGTGGTCAAGTTGAGTTTACTTTTACTTTGGGATTGGACATTTTTCTCCCACCAACTTAGCACTCTCTTAGCATATGTGAGTACAATGGAGAGTCACGTCCCGGAGGGACTCCATAAGCTACCTTAGCCTGGATTACTCTATTGAGACATCATGGTTTCCTTCCCAAGTTTTAATATTAATTCTCCTACTCTTGCTGACAGTCTTTCTATTCTCCCTCTTTTGACCTGATTTGTTATCCTTTTCTATTGCGTTGGACTCTCCTGTGTGTGTCTCTTGGTATGTTCATGTTTAGATGTCCCCTCTCCTTCCTATCTTGCAGGAGGACGGTGCAGGGCTCAAATTATTATCTATAATCTAATCTAATCTAATCCAAATTTGGCTTCACATTTTGCGAGGCAATAGAGATGATGATGACCTAATTTCAGTGGTGCGCCAAGATGGCGGAGGTCATCAGCTCCGGACGCATCATGCCAAGAAATTTTGAGTTTTCCTTGAAAACGTGACGGGACTTCCACTTCTTGTAGAGAGCCGCCCGCGTTCCTTCCGCACAGTATTTCTTGATAATATCGTCCTATTTATGGAAGCACTACATGTAATAGAAAGAATATAGATTTGGTCATTGATTATTTTCTGCCGATCGTTGTGTACATGTACGGTAGGATCTAGGTCTACTGTGTCAGTCATTTTTTATTCTCTTGTCTACAAAGTTACTGAAATTATGAATTATTTTAGTGGTCACAGCTCCATACGGCGTTCTTTAAAATTGAAATCTTTCTTCGATTCCTCACTAAAAGACTAAATTGCTTTTTTGAACTTTCAACCTTATACTGTACTTGTAGGTCACCAATATGAGTGCACCGGTCACTGCGGCGTCAAATATAAGTTTGAACTTATGCATATAGGATATAGTGTATATCTTAGTTTTCATCAGAGATTGACAAATGTAGGTAAAAAGATAAAGTCATTTTGAGCATTCACGACAATCTATAGTAAAAAAAGTGTTTTAAATAGATTACTACTGTTAACCATTAACATAAAAGTTCCACAGAAAGTTTACATTCACATAAACTTATTTTATGAACGAACCAACAAGTTCGGCGTAGATTACATTAGTTAATTAAAATGGAGTTTTCACTTGATACGTCTGTCTTTTGTAAAGGGCTCCACCCACATTTACCCACAATAATAAACAACGCATAGATATGTACCATTTTGGTAAAGTGCTGTTTTTTATTTGAACTTCGCTTTGGTTAATTTTCTTAAATTTGATTGAGTTTATAACACAAATTCTTTACTGGTAAGATCTTGAAGCTTGGAGTAGGCTATTAGTATATGATGTAATCAGCACATCCGTCAGAAGTACCATTTGGACTCCTCAATTTTACCCCAAGAGAATTTCTGGCCGCCTAGAATATGATTTACGGGTTTAGCTTCTGAGCCGGCCTAGAATTCTGTTAGGGTAGTTACTGACAGAGGATACCTCGCAAAGTAGGTCAACTTCGCCCACTATTTCTTGCCCAGTAAAATGGCTCAAGTTTTGTAATCTGGAGCTGGGCAGCCCAGTAGCTTTAGCACCAGAAGTTTGCTGGGCAAACCCCAGCGCAATATCGATGATCTTCCATCGGTTCTTTGTCTACATTCACTACCGGGATTTTTTGGCGATCTGTAAGTCAACAGGACGTAATTTTGGACATAAATTCTAATTTTTTAGAGGGCCAAGTTATGATGAGCGATAGAAATGCGTCGACAGACGCTCAGACTCCGAGAACTTTAGCCGTCAAAGAAATCCACGGCAGCGATTGCGAGGAGGAGAGCATTAGCAGGACGGGCTGCAGCTTTGCGTTACGAGAGAATGATTTTCGGAACATGATGTCAAGCCTTAGCGGGGTCGCCATTTTCGTCCATTCGCGGAAGGAGGCTCTGATGAGGGAGGAATACACCCTGGGCTTCAGACGAGAACTTGCAACTTTTAGAAAGCACTTTTTTTTTTTTATAAAAGAAGGCTTAGGTGAGACTAAAATACACCCTGGGCTTCATACGAGAACTTGCTACTTTAGAAAGCAATTTTTTGTATAAAACAAGGCTTAGGTGAGGCTAAAATACACCCTGGGCTTCATACGAGAACTTGCTACTTTTAGAAAGCACTTTTTTGTATAAAAGAAGGCTTAGGTGAGGCAAAAATGCACCCTGGGCTTCATACGAGAACTTGCTACTTTTAGAAAGCACTTTTTTGTATAAAAGAAAGCTTAGGTGAGGCTAAAATACACCCTGGGCTTCATATGAGAACTTGCTACTTTTAGAAAGCACTTTTTTGTATAAAAGAAGGCTTAGGTAAGGCTAAAATACACCCTGGGCTTCATACGAGAACTTGCTACTTTTAGAAAGCACTTTTTTGTATAAAAAAAGGCTTAGGTGAGGCTAAAATACACCCTGGGCTTCATACGAGAACTTGCAACTTTTAGAAAGCACTTTTTTGTATAAAAGAAGGCTTAGGTGAGGCAAAAATGCACCCTGGGCTTCATACAAGGCCTTTCTATATCTAGAGAGCATTTGATTTTTCTATGAAATGTGGTCCCGATTATGGAGGAATGCACACTGAGCTTCATACCGGAACCTGTCTAACTTTGGTGAACGTAATTTTTCTCTGTACCTGTAGTAGGAGATCTACAGCCTGTCTTGCCTTGTGGAATATTATTAATTATATGGTAGGTCTTTGTGATGATGAAACATACCCTGAGCTATTCATAATTACATTTTGTACTTAGAGAACATGATTTTTTCCCGAGGGAGGCCTTCATGAGTGAGGATTGCAGGTTTTGTGTCCCGTCCAGGGACCTTTTTGCGTCTGGGAAACATGGTTTTTATAGTGAGAGAGACCTGATGAAGTTAAGAATCTCCATACGAGACATGCAGAAGCTTCTCTGTTTTCCTTTCTTCTAGGAAACACGACATTTATCAACGCTGAGGAACTCTTTATTATCTTGTTAATCATGTTTATTATCATGTTATTCCAAACGGCTTTTTTCTTTCGATATTTTTTGTTTTAACCTCATACACCATGAGGCAGAGTTTAAAGGCTACCGCCCACGGTCGAAACACATTCCAGGTACCAGAAATATGAGTTTCCGTGACCGCCACTCCAGTTTAACGTGTGTGAACATCGCGCTACAATATATAGTTTGTCGCTAATTTAAACCACAGTTCATATACAGGAGATAGTTGTGTCAGATTTGAGTGCATGCGCAACGCCTCTAAATTTACAGAATTGTGACGTCAAAATTACGTCACGCCACTGTGGAAATGTCAAAGATTTCTCGCTGCAGCAGTGGCATGATGCAGTTGTTACGTCACAATTCTGGAAATTTGGGGGCGTAGCGTATATATACACGTAAATCTGACACAACTATCTTCTGTGATTGAACTGTGATTTAAATTCACAAGACATAGAGATTTATGTTAGCGTGCATTACGACAGCATGTGTTTTGATGGTAATGCGGCAGAGGCGGCTAAAATTTTCAAGTTTTATTGTGAAACAATGTACAAGCCGAAGCCGTGCTCGTGGCAGCATGATCAGGAGGGTTATCATAAACGTTTTGCAGTTTGTGTTCTCGCTTCAAACATCAAATAGGAGGTAGTTGAGGTGAAATTGATGCAAAATAAAAATAAACACGATGAAAGACAAATGGACAGACTTGGGCACTTGCGGCCACATACCATTGCTTGCGGCCACCTAACGTTGCCTGCGGCCACCTATCGCTGCTTGCGGCCACCTACCGTTGCTTGCGGCCACCTACCGTTGCTTGCGGCCACCTACCGTTACATGCGGCCACTTATCGTTGCTTACGGCTACCTACCACTGTTTGCAGCCACCTACCGCTGTTTGCGGCCACCTACCGCTGCTGCGGCCACCTACCGTTACTTGCGGTCACCTGCCGTTACTTGCGGCCACTTACCGTTGCTTGCAGCCACCTACCGTTACTTGCGGCCACCTACCGTTACTTGCGGCCACTTATCGTTGCTTGCGGCCACCTACCACTGTTTGCAGCCACCTACCGTTGCTTGCGGCCACCTACCGTTACTTGCGGCCACCTACCGTTGCTTGCGGCCACCTACCGTTGCTTGCGGCCACCTACCGTTGCTTGCGGCCACCTACCGTTTCTTTCGGCTACCTACCTTGGCTTGCGGCCACCTACCGTGGCTTGCAGGCACCTACCGCTGCTTGCGGCCACCTACCGCTGCTTGCGGCCACCTACCGCTGTTTGCGGCCATCTACCGCTGGTTGCGGCCACCTACCGTTACTTGCGGCCACCTACCTATATTTGCGGCCCCCTATCGTTGCTTGCGGCCACCTACCGTTACTTGCGGCCACTTATCGTTGCTTGCGGCCACCTACCACTGTTTGCAGCCACCTACCGCTGTTTGCGGGTTTGCGGCCATCTACCGCTGCTTGCGGCCACCTGCGATCAATTGCAACCTCCTACGTTAGAATATGCGTTTGTCTGCTTCAAATATTTCTTCGTTTCATTGTTTTCACTTCGAAGATGCAATTGCAGAATGAAAGATTTTACCAAGTAGAGCTTGTACTGAGAATTAGAGCAGCAAAGCATGCATCTGTTGTCAGTTGGCACTTCAAACCTTATCGCTGCCACAAAGTGTCGTTTAATCTCCTAATTTGTGTTGGCAGTTGAATTACACAAAGAGAGTGCTGAAGGATAGATCATAGACCGCAACAGTACTTGACTCTTAGGTCTGACGCTGGCGGCCAAAGTCGGCAACGGAAAAATGGAATATTCTCAAGAGCTATTCTTTTCCCCTATCTAATATTGAAGAAAAAATTCCAAGGTACCAAACATTTTTCTTACGGAGAATGTATCTTGGATACGGCGGGGACGCACTTGGGTGCTTGCCTGCATGACCGTGTCTGGGCATGCTCTTAATAGCTCTAGAGAAAATCCCATTTTTCCCAATTTAGCCGCCAGCGTCACCGGCCACTTGGTCCTAAGAGTCAAGTACTGTTGGGATCTATGGACAGATTATTAATTATATTTAAATTTGAAATTAAATTATGAACGTTCAGGGTGCTTAATATACAGCATGTTACCTTTGATTATGCATAAACAATTTTTTTTTTACTTTTTTTCAAGATAAGTGTCAAACATTTAAAATGTTTATAGTAAGTTAGTGCACAGCTATGTTGTAACTATAAAAACAATTAGAGAAAAATAAAACGGAACCATTTCCCACGTTTTGGCAACAGTTGCCTATCGCACGGGGTTCTGCTGTTACGCCAGATTATGCAACATCACTCTCTAGTCAACATGGGCAAGAAAAGCGGTCTAAGTATTGAAGAAAAGATCAAAGTGACCTCGTTATTGGCTTTTGGTAAGACTACACTCGAAGTTTCTGAGGAACTGAGGAATACAGCGTGATCACCGAACTGTTAGGGCTTATGCAATTGAAGGTATGATCAACCAGAAAACTCCGGATAGAGCCTCTACGAGAAAACTGACTGCTCGGGATATGCGACATTTGAAGGTTTCAATGGCTAGAAAACAACTTTCTACATATAAGGCGATATATGAAGATGAAGACTCTGGAGCCTCACTACTAATCAGAAAGACAAGATGTGAGGTTCTGCAGAAGCTAGAGAAAGTGAAAAAGGCAATTAAACGACCACTTCTAACAAAAACTCGAAGAAAATTAGGTCAAATGGGCTGAGGAGAGCATGAAAACTGATTTCTCCAATGTCATATTTACTGACGAATGCTGAGCCACTCTTGATTGTCCAGATGGATGGGCGTCTGGATAGGTCCTCCATGACCGACCTCAACAGATACTGCTTAAGCGTCAACAATGTGGTGGAGGTGTAATGTTTTGGGCCGGGATAGTAGGTGACACCCTGTTATATATTGTATTTCTGGCGAGGTGACGTTCTAATTGAGTTCGTCACTGTACTTGGTTGTGAGAGTGAACTTCTAGGCCGAGTGATGTATCAGGCTACAGGTTGGATGGTGAAGGAATATCGTAAAGATCTTCTGGTTTATTTACATCTTATTATACAAGACTTAGAAGATATGATCCAATAATAAGTAGCAAGCATGCTACTTAGTAGATGCAGACAACAGAGAACAAGTCTACGTCTAAATAGTGTTACAAGCAGAAATGCCGTAGGCAATGTTGGTACTGCAATGCCAAGTACCGAATTAAGCTGACGCTTGATCGTGCAAGCGCCTTAAATACGTATAAATCCCGGCTTCATTAGAACACCGGTAGCTTCCGCCGGATTCGAGTCGGAAGTCCGTGAGTAAATTGCTTATTGTTTACAAGCATAATAAATATCTTCGAGACTCTGGCTACAGGCTTTGACAGACAGCTTTTACCGATGCAGGTTCCGCCCGAAAGGTCATAGAGAAATACACATGTCACTCAGAGGCCGTGCTTGTAAACCAGCACATTTTTGCATGGTCATAAACGACCTTTTAAGTTCTTTATCTTAGAAGCTCTGAGCTGAAGAAGCCGGCGGTGGCTACATCCGCCAGGCATGACTTCGCATGACACAAAGACTGTGTCTATACATTTGAATGTTACTGGCTAACACACCGGAATGTTGTACTTGCGAAATGCATATATAACACACCCTTAGGCCTCTTTCACACGCATCGACTTTTTGCCGTGTGCCGGACGGCGAAAACGCCGGACGGCACACAGCGTGCGCCGTGGAGTTCACGGCAGACCGCCGTGGTGTACTGTGGTGTACACGGCGATTCGCCATCAACACCACGGCGTGACCATCAGTTGTCTTCATTCTTTCATCATGGATACACGCAATAATTTGCTCTATATATATTACTATTTATATTCATTTATTTTAAACAAGTCCAAATATTGTGGTAATATGTGTCTTTCTTTCAACAGTTTTGCTTGTCCTGGTGTTTTCGGTCAGGTTGGTTTATGCAAGAGTTGTTCATAATTAAGCTATTAATAAACGATACACGAGTCTGCCATGTACTTAGCTATAAATGAAGATAATAATGAGCTTGCTTGGCGCCATTGGTGAAACCCCGCGCGACGCTCGTTACCAAGGCAACGGCTCCACCCCTCTCCCCGTGATGGGACGTCCCGTTGAACTTGTGTAACCGTCTCCACATATTCTACGAGTATACTTCTCCTACCTGCCTGTATTGTGTGTACTGCAGCATGGAGAGAATTATGCAATCAGCTCATCCCTGAATTTTACTCTATCAATGACGATGCAAAGAACAAATATGATGATGTATGGCTTTTTGAAACAAAACATTTTATATATGATACTTAAAGCTTTTCATAAAAAACATATCAGAAATATACGCGCCGTCAAGAAAACACGGCGGAAAGTCGATACGTGTAAACAACTCCTTTGCAAGCAGTATATATTTAACGCCGCGAACGGCAGAGCGCCGTGCCGGATTTAAAAGGGCGCCGTGATGTTCACGGCGGTCGTGAACGGCGAAAAGTCGTACACGACGTGAGTCGATGCGTGTGAAAGCTTCCGATGCAATCAATGGTTATTTGAGAGGACGGCGCCGTCCGGCATACGGCAAAAAGTCGATACGTGTGAAAGAGGCCTTCTTGGTCCATTTGAAGTGGCAGGAGTTTAACTGAATGCAGAAAGGTACTGCCAGTTTCTTGAAGCCATGAGCAGACTATCGCACGCAGATCCAAATTGGTATTTCAGCACGATAATGCTCCCTCACACCGAGCACAGTCAACGCCACCGGAGGACTTAAATATAAAAATTATTACCTGGCCAGCGAATAGCCCCGATTTAAATCCCATTCAGAACCTCTGGGCAATGATCAAAAGGAAGGTCTATGCAGGTGGTGGGCAGTTTTCGAGCAAAATAAACCTGTGGAATGCAGTAAAAACAGCTGCAAATTCTATTCCACCTTTTGAAATATCAAGCCTGATAGTCTGTTGATAATCGCCGTATAAAAATCATGAAAAATGGAGGTTGCCATCTTCAAAATTAACTTTTGTTTACCACTACTGAACACTTATTTTAGTGTTTATTGAACTGTTTTTGTTGCAATTTCTTAGTTTTGGGCGTTTAATAAAAATATTCCTGTTCACTTGTATTTATTTATACTTTATGACGTTTTTATTTACTTGCTACATAATCTGAGGTAACAGTAAAAAACTCGTAAATAAGCAAATTGTAGGATAAACTTAGCAAATGGCTAAATATTTATTTTACCAGTGCTGTTTATATATGTAACATAGTCATATATTTTGTTAATATTGTCGTATCCGTTAGGCCTCTTTCTGTTTGCATAAGAAATTACAGCGTATTAACAAAAATTGCATTTTTATCGCAAGAGTTTTTGAAATAATTTTCCATTATCACCCGCGAACGAAGTGAGAGAGGTGATAATGTTTCCGTTGAAGATTTAAGTATATTTGTAAATTTGTATATTTGTCTGTCCACCCAAAAACAGGTAGAAGGAGTTGAGCAAATTTCATAATTTTTTTTTTTTTGTTGGGAGTTTCGCGGGTTGACCTAGATGTGACCCATGCCAAAATACTAGGCCTAACTGGCCATAAAAAACGACGGCGTTGACTTTTCTCCACCGCGGCAGATCGTCTGTAGCACGGGGCGTTCTATTTATTCTTATATTATTTTAAGGAGGTAATATAGTACGGGCGCAGCGATGTAACCTTGTTGGACACATCTGTATGAGAAATTAGGATTAGCTAGCCATCGAAACTGACTTCGTTGAATTTGCCCCCACCGCGGGTGATGGTCTTACGCCACGAGGCGTTCCAGTTGTTCATGATTTTCTCTGTATATTTCGGAACGAGAATTTCATTGCATGATTACCTCAATATTAATGCATCTCTATTGTGTGAATATCGGGAGGATCTGGCTTAGTATATGGGAGTGACAGCACATTTTGTCTGTTTTTGATTTTAGAACTAATTTAACGGATATTTTTTAAGGTATTTCACCCTGTTTTCAATATTTTCTCCATATATCGAGCGCCATGCTGTCCTATTTCATTGCTTTAAAGCAAACTTTTGATGTTACTTCACTTAATTTTCGTTGAACAGAGACAGAATTTAGGATATAAATTTTACAGAAATATCCGAATAGATAATTATAGTAGAACGCCTTCTGTCTCATTTTGGGTGGACAGACAAAATTCATCGCGGTCATTGTTGATGGCCAGTTAATCTAGTTTTTTTTGGGGGGGCATTGGGGTCACATCTAAGTCAACCCACCAGATTCCCTGCAAAAAATTTTGAACAATGCTCAACTCCTTCTACCTCTTTTCGGGTGAACAGAGACTATATTTTCGATTTCGATCGTCTTACTGAAGCAGTAATAATCGTTATTATGCTCTAGCTGGTGAATTTGCCGCATCCGTATGACCTATTTCCGGTTTCGCGAGAAGTTACAGCACATTGAAAATACGTATTTTCGTCACCGCAGTTTTTCAAAAGCTTCTTCATTGTTTAGATTTTCTCTTTGTGTTTGGGAGTGGATTTCCGCAGTATGATTACCTCTCTCAATACTTCTCTGTTCTGTAAATATAGGTAAGATCTTGCGACTTTGATTTTTCAAGATTTTTAAAAAGTTAGCCTAGTAGAAAAACTGCAAGGTACCATTTTGAATTTTTACGAAAACTGCAACTGTTTCGGATTTTAATGGAATTATTTAGACTTGTAGTCCTTACTAAAGCTTGTAAAACGTAAAAACTCCGTCTTTCTGGATATGTATTCCAAGAAATTACAGCGTCTTCAAAAATTATATTTTCGTCTCCAGAATGGACGAAATGGTTCATTGTTTATGAGGCTCCGTTTTTTTTTTTTTTTTGGAACGGAAATTCCTCTGAACAAGTACGTCAATATTAATGCCTCTCTACCATATAAATATGGCTAGGATCTGGCAATGCTGGTATCTTAAGATATTGAAAAATTGAACTTTTTTTGCAAAAGCGGTAGCTGTTTCCGATGTCAATCGTATTACAGGGTGTCCAGGAAAGATTTACCCATAGAAAATTTTCAATTAATAAAGTTTAAGTGCACATAGGTAAATGAAAATTGGAATAGATATTTACATATATGTAGAGAGCATATTGCAGCATTCATATTTCAAAATGACTTCCCTTTGCCTTCACCAGGAGCTTAAGACGATGAATAACTGATAGGCAAGAATCCCGCACTACTTTGTCACCTAACGCGGCCCAA
>LQNS02007215.1:31408799-31427013 GCA_001587735.2 Parhyale hawaiensis | reverse complement strand
CCCGCACTCTTATATGACCCATTCTCACCCGTCCCTTCCCGGGGCCGAGTCCACCCTACCCATCTCCCTCACTATCTCCTCCTCCGGTGCCTCATTTAGGAAGTCATTCGCCATCCGAGCCCACGGGTCATTCCTCAAATCCACCACCCATCCGACCACTTCCTTCACCTCTCTCGGAGTTCTCTCGTACCTCTGCTTCGTGACAGCCTCAAAATGGTCCCTGAACTGCTCCACGAATATTATATTCCCATGGTTCCCCCTCCCCTCCTGCCCTCCAGCCTCCTTAGTGCCCGGTAAATACCGCCCATGTCCCCCTCGCATTGGCTATCAAGCATCCCACCAATCCCGCTCCCACCGCTTCAAGGACCGCTTCATATCCCTCCTATCTTCCCCCAGTTCGGCCCTCACTCTCCTCAAGCGCTCCTCTCTCTCTTGTTACCCTCTCAGCTAAAACCTCTCTATCACCAGTCGGTTGATCACCCAGTGTATCTTGCTAACTCCTCATGTCCAGCCGTCCATGGGTTGGTGGGCTCCCCCCTCCTCCTTCTTTCACACACTTCCTCCGCGACGGCAATCATCGCGTTCGCCATCCCCAGTTAGTTCCGTCTTCGTTCCTCCCTTCTGCAGTCTCCCCTAAAATTCTCGACACTGCCTCGCCATACGACACTCTCGCCTCCTGCCCCTTCAGCCTCTCCCAGTTGGTCCGAGGTGGGGTCTCTCTCTTTCCCCTCCTCCACTTCTTCCCCCTCCTTATGACCATTCTCTTCGGTTTGTGGTCAGAGAGTACCCTTTCCGCCACTGTGGTTATCCCTCACTACCCTATGTCTCTGCTCCTTTTAAATTAGAAAACCGTCCAGCTCATACCATCTTCTCCACCTGTGGTTAATTAAACCAAGTTCCTTCATGTTGTGCCTTATGAAGCTGTTCACATACACCATCCCGTTACTTTCACACCAAGTCAACAAATCTTCTCCAGCCTCATTTGTTGCTACATTCAGTCCAAACTTCCCACAAATCCTCCCTCTCACTGTCCCTTCCCACCTGTGCGTTGTGGTCGCCTCCCACTATCAGTACTTCCTTCCTCCTCCTCATCGCTATTTGTTGTTCAATTTGATGTCTATACTATTCGATCCCCTCTCCACCCGCCCTCCACACCGGCTGATACGCTGCCACAATCCTCATCTCCCCTATCACTACCGTCGTGGTCCTCTCCGTGTGGTACATCACCTGGCCGCCCCTACTCCACTCCTCCACTGACTTTCCCAACAGCAGTGAGCGCCACCCAACTTCCTTGTTCCCCAAACCATTTGACCCCTGCTCGTTCGGGCTTAATTTCCGTCAACAATACTACCTACCACCCTCTCCTCCTGATAAACTCCACCGCTCTCAGCAGCCTGGAACTATTATTATCCCTCAAGGAGACCTCCTGAAGGTTCCCGGTCACTAGTTCCACCTCCGCTTCCTGGCCCTCTTCCGAGCCAGCCTCTCCCTCCTACCTTTCCTCTGCTGGTCCGTCTTCCCCCTCCGATTATCCCCCACCCACCGGCCCCGGATTCGGAACCCTATCTCCACTCTACACTCCCTCTGCCTGGCGCGGTCACAACGAAAAACGCTGGTCCCGGGCACGAAAGGGCCCTCGCCTGTAGTTGTTTTGAGAGGTGCAGAGGTCGACTGGTTCGCCACTCCGCTGTCCCCCGGGAGGTTGCAGGCCCCTCTTGTCTCGCCGAGCCCCCATCCTTTTCCGAGGTCCTGACGCACCATTTGTCGCACCACCCATCCTGGCGTGCGGTCCCGCTTGCGCTAGGGACAAGTCCCGGAAGCTGCGCGTCCGACGAGCAAGAGTATATAATATATCCACTAGACCAAACGTTGGGCAAAATCAAACGTTTCGGCTGGTCTTGGGCTATATGTCCGCTAGACCAAACGTTGGGCAAGACCAAACGTTTCGGCTGGTCTTGGGCTATATATCCGCTAGACCAAACGTTGGGCAAGACCAAACGTTTCGGCTGGCCTTATATAAAAGTGTATATAATAGAGTATATAAGACTATATATAAGGACACCATGCCCTTTTCGTCCTCTTCTCTACGACTTCCGACCCCCTTTTTTTGTGGCATGCGTTTGGACCCCATATTGGAGTAAAAATGAAAAATATGGTAGAAAAAATTCAATCACTATGTCCCCTGTGTGTGGAATCAAGCAGGCAAGTAAGTTGTACACACAAGAATGCGTGGTTTATACATTCATTACCCACCGATGCCCGGTTGATCATCTACCGATGTCCGTAGCATCGGTAATATATCGGTCATACATCGTTACACACCGGTGCACCATCGGCCGATTATCGACCGATACCTGGCCCTCAAAAGACTACCACCGATGCCTCTCCGATGCAAGGACATAAACCGATTATCTGCCTGGCATCGGTGGGGCCTCGTCCGACGAGGTAAGGATCAGTGATCGCTGCAAAACAACGGTGAAGGCGTCGGAAGATTATAACTCCGTGTCACAATGCTCCGATCACCTCACCGGTGCCCAAACAAGCCTCCGACATCGCTCGATGTCCGGGCGGCTGTCCGCCCATTTTGCCAAATAAATACATCGCAAGTACATAATAACCTAATCGGCCGTCCTATGTTACTAAGTCATTACTTATACTTTCAGTCCTTTCTAGAGTTAGTAAAAATTAGTATCCGTCTTGCCGGTTTCTTCTATTTGGTTACAGCGTCTGGAAAAAATAATATTTTCGTCCCCAGATTGAGCGAAATTAACTATTCATTGTGTATAAACGTTCCTTTATATTCAGTATCGGAAATCCTGCGGAGTATAGGTAAGATCTGATAACATCGAATTTTCAACATTTTAAAGATTTAACTAAACCAACTACAATGTTATTTTTCGCTTTTTTAAACAAATTTTTGCAATCGTTTCCAATATCACTCGTATTGCTTGTGGCTGTAGTCATTACAGCTAGCTAAATAGTAAATACCGTATCCGCATGTCCTGATTTTTCAGTAAGATGTTAGAGCATGTTGAAAAAATTTATTTTCATTTCCGGGATTTTTCAAGAAGTTTTTGTGATTTTCCTTTTGTATTTAGGAACAAATTTTCCACTGCATAATTCCCTCACTGTCAATGTCTCTCTGCTGTGTAAATATTTTTCAAGATATTGCAAAAATTCAGTGGAAAAAACTCGAAGGTGGCGACCCCTTCGCGTGTTTTACGACTACTGCAGCTGCTTCAGATTTCAGCGGAATCACTTATACTTGTAGTCCCTACTACAACAACAACTAATAAAAACGCAGTATCCATTTGGTCCATTTGTATTTTCATTAGAAGTTATTGCATATTAAAAAAAATGCGTTTTCATCCGCGGAAATTTTGAAATACTTGATCATTTTTATGATTTTCCCTTTGTATTTGGGAACGGGAATTCCACTGCATACACTGCTACCCACGGTATAAGTCCAATTTGATTTTTCTGTAAAACTATTATTTCCTGTTAATAGGTATAACTTGATATTTCTATTGTATGTTGCAGAGTTATCATGCACAATGTTCATAATCCCATTATTTGAGAAACTGTTTGCTCGATACCATTTACAAAACTTTTATCTAATCCACCTTCTATTTCCTGACCCACGATATTAGTCTCAGGTATCAAAATTAGCTAAATATGATGAATAAAATACCAGTTAACTATTAGTTTATTAATTACTAAATAATACTTCAAAAATACTTCGAACATATTGCAACAGCAAACCAGGCAAAATAAACAAGAAACAATAAGCTCATTTATTAATGTAACGTCCATTATGTTTTATGACCCCAAAAACGCGGTCATTAACGGAATGAATCAATTTCTTAATAGTATGTAGTACCATCGATGGATCTTGCAGCGACTTGTATGGCCTCCCACAATTCTGTTTTTGAAGAAAACTGCTTACCCTCTGTATAAATTTTGTGCTTGATGATATGACCACAGATTTTCAATTGGGTTCAAATCTGGAGGATTGAGAGGCCACACCATCAAATTCTGGTTTTTGAACCCCAAAGAAGCCAGGTATTCTTTTGTAGCTCTGGCTGAATGCGAGGGTGCATTGTCTTGCATGAAAACCAGTTTTTTGCGAAGATCCAAAGTCAGGTCGTCAAGCTAAGGAACAAGACATTCATCGAGTAGGGCGCAATAATTAGCAGAATTGATTTTAACTCCTTCGCAGACCATTGTTGCACCTACAAGTTTATCATTCATAATCCCAGCCCACAACATAATACCACCACCGCCTTGATGGCGGCGAAAACTATGGTGAAGCTTGCCCTCAAATCAGACCCATCCTTTAGACCATCCGTCTGGGCCTTCGAGAGTCGCTCTCGTCTCATCTGTGAATAAAACACTCTTCATATCCTGTTTCATATAAGACCTAGCCCACTCAACTCTCAGAAGCATGTGCCTTTGTGTCAATAAAGGCTTTTTTCGGGAGATTTCACGTTTGCCATAGTCCCCAAGATTCGGTTTCGCGTAGTTTTTGACACTTCATTCAGATCAGAGCTTTCAAACATTGTTTTGCTTATACTTCCCGGCTTTTTGAAGACTTGACGTTTAATTTTTCTGATATTCCGCGTGTTCACAGCTTTTATTTTACCTTTATCAAACCGTGTCTTCCGATTGGAAGGATCCCTCAAAAAACGTTGAATTGTTCTAACATAGCGGCCTAAAATCCTTACAATAGACGCACATCAGGTCTTCTTGGCCGTTTCTTTGATAATGGTTTGCTTCTCTTCGTCTATTAGTTCCTTAGCACGTATTATTTAAATGGACTAATAGCGTGGCTCACAGTATATCTGTTAAACAAAGGAATGTTCTGCAACCAACCTCTTCAGAATGTAAACAAATATTGCCAGATGAACTAAGCACACAGTGTTGCCATATGAAAACATATTTCTCGTCAGACAGAAGATTTTCAAAGAAAAATCAATAAAAAAAAATTGTTGGACTAATACCGTGGGTCGCAGTGTAGTTACCCTTGTAACGCATCTCTATTGCGTAAATATAAGTAGGGGATATGGCAACTTTGATTTTTCAGGATATATAAAATTTAATGGAAAAACTGTAATTTGCCACTTTCTCTTTTTCTACAAAATCTGCAGCTGTTTCCGAACTGAATAGTATTACTTCTAGCTGTTGTTCTTATTATGCCTAGTAGAAATGCCGTATCCGCATGGAATACTTCTCTATACATAAGTTGCAGGAAATTGAAGAAAAGCGTTTTCGCCCCCGGAATTTGCAAATACTTTTTTCAGTTTTTATGATTTTCCTTTTGCATTTCATAACTGTATTCCTCAATATTAATGCATCTTCACAGTGTAAATATCAGGAGAAGCAGGAAAGTTTTTATTTAACAAAACTTTAACGAAAAAACTGCAAGGTTCTCCTATTCGCTTTTCATAAAATCTGTAACAGTTTCCGATTTCAACGGTGCTCGTCGAAATGCCGTGTCAGTCTTCTTGCCAGTTTATTTTTCGGTAAGAATTTAGAGCGTCTGCAAAAAAATCTCACTTTCCTCTCTAGAGCTGGCAAAATGATGTTTCATTGCCTAAAAGATTTCCATTGTATTTGGGAACGTTTATCCCCCTGTACAATTATCTCTATATCTTTTTCTGTTCTTTGTAAATACAGTATAGATGGTGATCAGGCAACTCTGATTTACGGGATTTTTCAAAAGTTTACCAATAAAAGAACGGCAAGGTATCTCCATTGCATCTTTTTTTTACAACCTCCTATTGCCGTTTTCTTAATAAGTTACAGCATATAGGAAAAGTTACATTTTCCTCACCGTAGTTTTTGAAATACTTTTCGTTGTTTATGATCCTCCCTTTGTATTTTTGAGGCAGAGATTCGGCTGCATTATTATCTGAATATTGATGCCTTCAAACTACAACACACAGTGCTTGTTACAGATCTGCGAAAGGTGAATCATGCGCAAGATTTACAGGATTTTTTTATTTCATTCAAAGTCTCTTCACATTCATGTCCAAGATCTGAAGGACAAAATTTGAAAGCACGAATCCTACATAATATAAGGGACTGGAAAACATACCACGCAGCAGACCTGTGGTCAGAAAGTTCCATAATTTTCTTATGTACGAAACAAAACTACCTATGATAAAGATGGCCATATACCCAACAATAATCAAATTAAACTTGCAAACCGGGCGAATAATCGCATGATGCAAGCGATCTACTGAAGGTGAGCATAATGTCTGCCACAACATCCTGAGCATACCCGGAATTTAGACAGGCTGACCGGCGTTCAGGTGTCCTTAACCGGCACGTTGAGATGAAGAAAAGCTCACCAGCTTTACCTTGCAAGAAACTACCACCACCAGCTTCGTATTAGCAATTATGGAGGGTGTCGCCGGCTTAAGTCGCTTACTGATTCGCTTAAGGCGGCTGAAAACTCATCCTTAAGGAAGAGAATCAAATTTTTGGCCATCTCGGTGCTAAACTGTTGACAACTAACGGCTGGCACTTCACCCAGAGCGACTAAAGCAAAGGTAATAGCCTTATGAGATTAACTCCCCTAGATCTCAATATCCCAATTAATAACATCTTTATTATGCTTGCAACAAACGAAAAACCACTTGAAACCCCTCACTTGCGTCACTCGGGAACGAATTTACAAGTACGGGTTAGCGATTAATAAAGAACATGAAATCGCGGGTTTGGACCATCGAACGTACGAACCCACGCTCGCAATTTCAAAAAATTGTGATCGCAGATTTGTACCACAAGACAAGCTGGGCTTGTTCCCTGAAAAAGAGTTCAAAATCCCAAATTCGAACCCTTGGCAAGAAGAGGACAAACTTTGGGGTAAACAAACCGTAGATCTGCATTAGATATTCCTGAAATACCAATAATATAGTCAATGTACGTCCTACCACAGCCGAATCCAAAAACTGTCACAAAGCTGAACACACAGTTCGTAAAATTATCGATACGAGCATCGACCAATTTTTGCTTAGCATAGCGTTTTGAAATTATCGATACGAGCATCGACCAATTTTTGCTTAGCATAGCGTTTTGAAATTATCGATACGAGCATCGACCAATTTTTGCTTAGCATAGCGTTTTGAAAGAAATTATACGGGCACGTCCGCAATTTCTGACGTCTTTATCGATTGCGACTCGCTTTTAGCATTATATAAAGAGCTAAAATATCACTTTACATGTTGATAAATAAAGCAGAAATCAGGCTTTTTTTTTATCTCGTTTGATTTACAACAGAATAAAATCTATCTAAGCTACGGTAAGCAGCTTTCGTACAAGCACAGCGTACAGTGATTGTTGAAGGGGGACAAGTGAGGATGTCTATGAGCACCGAGAACAACGACTTTCGTTATTTCGCAGGCAACAGGACTACAACCAGTCCGTTCCCACAACACAAGGGATGTTACCGCAGCAACTCCCCCACCCCCGCATCATTATGAATGTAGGTTCCATCAGCTGATGCTTAGGCCACTTTCGTACTAAGCGAAGTATACTTTTTATACTACTTGATCTTTGTTGCGATATTGTAGGTAATTTTATACCATGTCAGTGCCATACGTCGGTCTGTAAGGACCGACCAAGCTGAAAAATCTTCGGTTTTCCACACCAATAACATTGTCTGAAATGGCTGATGTGAAGGAATGTGGACCTTACAAGACTTGGGTGCGCATGCCTGGTTCGTTGTGGTCCAGTCGTCTGCCGTTGGTCACTGAGCTCATAGACTTTAACCACTCCATTCCCCTCGCTTCATTCAACATACGATCATTAAAGTTTCCAGGACTGGTGACGACAAAGGTAATACACAAATAACTTGAGTCTAACGAGAATTCGTGCAACAATTAAGGACGCCGATAATATCGTAAAGGAGCGAAACACAAGGTCTGGTAAACACTCCACATCAACATGNCCTCGCTTCATTCAACATACGATCATCAAAGTTTCCAGGACTGGTGACGACAAAGGTAATACACAAATAACTTGAGTCTAACGAGAATTCGTGCAACAATTAAGGACGCCGATAATATCGTAAAGGAGCGAAACACAAGGTCTGGTAGACACTCCACATCAACATGTGGTTCATAGCAGCAAGTTACTGACAAGAAAACAATATCGTTGCTAAAAAAAAAAAAAAGATATGGCGAGGGCACTTTATTGTAAAAGATACACTGCTGCGTACGATCAACCTGAAAGAGCATATGACCATGTACAATTTCGCTGTATGTAAACAATATTAAGAAAAGGAAACGAAGCTGGTACATCCAAACTGCAGTGCTCGAGTTGAAATATTGCTGCGATAAGGACGCAGTTCCATAGCGTATATTAATGATGTAAATGAGAAGTTTCTGGTTATCTTACAAAGGTGTAAACAGCGAAGTTAGAACACCGTACGCACGAACACGTTATCAGGACAGGAGATGTGGCGCCGCCGAAACGGCACGCAGAGTGTGCCTAGCTCCAGACTTGCACCACCAGCTCCCGTTCTCTAAACGATCTCTATTATACATGGGAACCTGCCACGGACACTCCTAACGGCATTCTATAGAGCAACTCCGCCGGACGAGAACTGGTATCAAACTGAGGATTAGCTACCATTACACTCGAGCTGGAGCCCTTATAACATGTTGCCATTATAGGAAGGCGAATAGCTCACACAAAAATGGCCAAGACGCTTCTTAGAAAAGTAGAAACTGTTGGACAAGGTCAGAGATGATGGTATATTAGAAGGTACAGAACCCAAACTCTTCTGTGTTCATCAGATAAGGATCGACATTCTAGCACTGAGTGACTAACTGTAACCGGGACAAGCTAGCTTGGGCGGGTGGAGTTCTCAGCAAATCAACGTCAAGTGCGTAATTACCATCAGCAGTAAACCACGAGCTGCCCACACTAGTGCGAGGGGGCAACGGATATTTTGCACGACCGAGTAAGAATGATATACTGTAGCAGGGGCGAAGGCTTCAGCATTTTGTACAAGCCACTTAACGTCAGAGAAGTGAGAATGACCCCACCAGATTAAGGGACGCGAGAGATAGGTAGTTATGCTTATTGCCGCAGTTGATGTTTCAGGACAACGTCTACATTATTATAATTTGAACAGTTTAGTGGAGGCGACTTTGAGGAGTGTATTCAAATACAAGCTGGGACTCGCCCATGCGAGGCATTAAACGACCTTTTCGCCGGCAGATCCTCGTCAAAAGCAAGGACGACACTGCAGCTGTAATTCTACTAAGCCGAGTGATGGTGAAACGAGTATATTGGCGAAATTTTGCAGTTAGGTATACGGGAAAAAGAATTTTACGCGACATCTCAGTGAAGGTAAGTTTTAGCCTTAAAGCGATAACTTAACGCCTTCACAACAGCGGTCTGGAACAGGACACGTCTTTATAGAAATATAAAGAACGTATCGGGTGCCTTGCAGGTCGGGGACAGGATATGAGAATGCGAGAGGCCTTAATTAACCACCGGATAAATCGGTCAAAATTAGCCTTCCTCAGACAACGCAATACGGATAAAAGGAAAACCGTTTTCCTGCCCCCCCCCCTCCCGAAACTAGGAGCACGGCGCTCAGGTGTCCTCGACTGCAACACAATTTTGCCGAGACGAACTAACCTCATTAGTTCATCTTTGCTGGAACTTCCGGCGCCCTGAACGATACTCTGTTATAAGGGAGCAGCGTAACACGATCCAAATAGCGAAACCAGCGCTCATTGCTGAATTTCCGGACAAATAAAATTTCACGAAAGCAGCTAAGCTGAATGGAACCGTTCCAGTCTATACAGCCGTGATAGTTTGATCAACGGGTTTTCCAGTTCTTTGCGACCTTCAGATACTTCACCCAACCCCTCCCCACAAAAAAAATATATATATAAATATTTGTTTCGACAAATTGCTTACTACATTTCAGAAGTTTTATACGGCATCGTATTGCAAGTTATAAAAATTTATTTCTGCTCTCGATAAAAAAAAGAAAAAATTTTCTTCCTATGACGCACTAAACGAACAGTTAAAATTATTATTGCAAGCAACGACCACAGACGTAACAATTCTGATGCCCACGTAGGAAGCGTAACAAAGAACTAATTTAAAAAATAACAGAAATAACGCAACATAAAAGTCTCGCGTAGACATAAAATACCAAAGTTGAAGATTCTTCAATTATTTTTAGCATACACACAAACGTAAAACTGATTAAGATTAACTTTTTCATCAACGGACAGTGATTGCAATAATTCATAGGTCAAATAACGCTAAAATTGACACTGCACGACTGCGACGTCTATATAGAGTCCCTGTCAAGACGCAATTAACTGTCAAAGAGGAAATTGCGTACAAATTTTCAACTACGGAACAGAAACTAAATTTCTTACGGAAAGTATATTGACAGAGAAAAAAAGCAACGATGCGTATCTCATAAATGATGAACTGTGGGTCATGAAAATTTAGCATCAATGACTAATCAAAACACAAAGCTGAGTACGCATGATTTCGACACGGAACTGACGTGTATTAACAAATTAAGCGTTATAAAAATATCCCATTAATCGCTAAGTGCGTTCTACAATTCCTATGAAATTTGGTGGGTCTCGTTTCAATAACCGCTATGCGCAGCAGCCCCTACGGGAGAAAAGTGAAAATAAAAAGAGGTCACAACTCATTCAGCGTAAGCACGAATCATAACAAAGGTCCAAAACTTATAAACAATAGACTACAATCGGCCAAAGATACGAACAACGCAAGAGAACATTAAGGAACGCAAAAGAACACTACGGAACACAAAAGAACACTATGGAACACAAAAAAAATAAACGGAAACCTTTTTTATAATAGACACACTAACTAAAGTATAGCGACTAATCAGAACATTCATGTTTCTGCAAAGCAACAAGCAGACTTCAATTTGAAATATACCTATAGATAACACAATCGATCACTGTCCCACAAAAAATAACATATCTTAAAATAAAAAGAACGTCGCGCCGAGTACCAATTTATCGGTGCTACAATATACAGTTTATTATTAAAAAAAATTCCCAATAAAATACTAGTTCTTTAAGTTGAGCAGTTTCTGGCCGTGAGACAAGGAATTTTTGCACACCTAAGATCGTTTACGTAGCGTGTCGAAGTAAACTAACAGAAGTGGTTCATTTATGCTAGTATTACCAAAAGAGGCGAGGTATGGACAGACAACAGTTCACTCTGCGGCCTGGGCAAATTGTTCTCAAGGCGGCGGCGAACAAAGTTTTGCAGACTCTGGATAATTTTGCTACCATGACGAAATTTCTCGACAGCAATGAAAAACTCATTTAAAAGAAAATTACGGAAGGTGGCGGTCGCTAACTGCACTTCATCCATTTGTGTAACTTTCGATAGGGGTAAAACTACGTAAAGAAATTAGAATTGGTGCAATTGGTGCTAAGCAATGAACCTTCCTTCGTCTCATACCTCGCTTGAATCTTCGAGAATTAGTTCTCGAAATGTTTGGAGCAGTGATGCAAGTCTGCAGCGAAGCGGCACATAACATAGAAGGGCCCCACAGAGGGAACCAGCACAGCAAAAGTGGATTATTCCGTAGAGATTTATAACAGCATAGCTAACGATAAACCTGCTTCACACTACTTACCTTTCTGTACACTTACACAAAACTTGACAAATTTCAGTAAAAGAGCTACCGATAAGAAGACAGTCGAGTTGCAGTAGACACAGTGTTACCCTCAAGATAAGCTAATTAATTCTTCAAGAATAAGAAATGGACTTCGGTTGAGTAATACTAGTAGGAGCTACGATGAGGCTTTAAATCTACGTGAAATTCACCAAACCCAGTAAAGTTTCGGCAAGATATTATGTCGAAAAAAAAATTTACTCGAAGCATTTAGCAACATTGACACTTATTACAAGAAGACCTTTAGCTATTTATGTTATTATTATATTCATTCAATAAATTTCAAAAACACCAAATATAAAATTTTACATCATGAATAGAATAAACAACAACGATGAGAAGAGCATTGCGAAAAACCGTCTACCGCTGAACAGAACCACCGTCGGTGAACACCATACCTGCAACTGAACGAAATCGTTCAGTTGCCGTAAAATTTCCGAAAGCCATCATCTGAACAGCGACAGAAGCGACCACTGAGGGGTGAACTTGGACCTGGAGTCGACTTCTTCAAGCACCACGTAAACATCATTTAATTATATACATTGAATGTAAGGGTCTCTTTATTCACGATAATGGTGATCCAAAGATAGAGGAAGGAAGAAGAAACGTGCAGTATGCAATACAAATAACAAGAGAAGAAGTCGTGCAAATATTGCCATAAGCCCAAATTAAACAGGTAGGTGGGGCAGAGACAAGCGCAAGACATTTGCATTTAGCACTGTCTTTGTACACGACTCTCCGTACAAGCTCCACTGGTCACGGCGATTCAAACAGAGTAAGGAAAAAGAGAGACTACACAGAATATCGAGCACGAGGCTTACTTATAGATATTAGATTTACTTCCGGGCAAGTACTTCTCTCAAACTATCTCAACAAAAATAATGCTTTGTGCATGAGGCAAACATGGCCGACTTTGCCCGTATAATTTCATAGCTTGACAGCAACCAAGACAGAAGATGTGGCAGCGGGTCAGCCATAGCGATGAGGAAGAGGAATATTCTCCTGAGAAAACTCACATTAGAGAGTCCTTGCTACCGAGACACGGAAGGGTGCAGGCTCATGGTGAGTGCGGTGGATATCAAGAAGTTCTAGAAATTGCGCTGGTTAGGGCTTCCAACAAAATTATTCCTAGAACATAGAACGCAAGCGTTGTACGGCTTTCCGGACACTGTTAGTATACAGATACGTTAGGTAGGCAACGTTAGGGCTCTTGGGTGGAAGCAGTTCTTTGGGTTTAATTATAACTAACACAGAGAAGGCCTTTTTGCCGTAACAGAGGTAGCACGACATTAGTCTTCCTTTCTACAGGAGTACGAGCGTACAACTTTTAGAACAGAGACCTATAACAAGAGCTCAACTAGTTCGCTATTTCAGTGCGAGAAGCAGAGCAAAAAAGGGGCATTTTACCGCTATTCCAACACTTCGGAGGAATAGCTATTCCGATATCTCCGGCTGCAAGATTCCGAGTTACGAGTCGCATGACGA
Organism: Parhyale hawaiensis; assembly: GCA_001587735.2. Lineage (NCBI taxonomy): Eukaryota > Metazoa > Arthropoda > Malacostraca > Amphipoda > Hyalidae > Parhyale > Parhyale hawaiensis. Next base: position 31,413,821 of record LQNS02007215.1, on the reverse strand, counting down.
AGTCGATTCCTGGAACTCAAATCCATCTAAGCTCCCCCCAAGGAAGGTGACAACAGATATGGCAGATGACAAGTACCGCGCTTGACAGGTCATGGGTCTGCCAAGACACAAGTAGCCGCACAATTTGCATGTTTACACGCAAGTCGTTTCCCAAGCACAAAATGAAAGAACAGGCTGCACTTATCCGATCCAATCGGCGCCGACCTCTACCGAATACCAACCAACTGTTGGTGTAGTGGTGATCTGCACTTTACTTATCAGGGATCCGATGCGATAATGTGGCTGATCTCCAGCAACTGGTAGTTTACTGGGCCGACCAACAGAAATAACGTGACCCTATCACTCTACACAGATCACTGGCGGAGCCGTGCCAATAGGAGACAAAGAGAGTAGACCAGAGCAGCTTGTTGCTTCACTCTTTGCCTAGGAGACTAAGCGCATGACAGAAAACTACTCTAATCTCGTTCGATCCACAAAGAAATAGAGCCACTTTGCACAAGCCGCCGCAGTTCTCTTCTACTACCTCCGCTTGATGCATTTGGAAGATCATTCAAACAACTTGGGTACGAAACGGCCCCTATCTTCGATCACGAATTAGTTGGTTGGAGGGCAGTCCAAAGTTAGATATGAATGAGTAGGGCGGGTGGGTGACACGGAACTGTAGATGCAGCTATGGGTACCACGAGTGTTAGACCTACAACTTTATTGCAAGACTGAGATGCTGGCCGCAACAGGATGACATAAATACCAGCAATGCTGACCACAAAATCCTTCATTGATAACTCTTCCAGGTTTCGCAACTCTGGACATCTCATTTTTTCAATATGTAGGAAGAATTACTATCCAGCGGGTCAGCAGATAGCAGTAGATCAAAATGATCATATATGCAAACTGAATGGTGTCCGATGNTCATTGGGAACTCTTCCAGGTTTCGCAACTCTGGACATCTCATTTTTTCAATATGTAGGAAGAATTACTATCCAGCGGGTCAGCAGATAGCAGTAGATCAAAATGATCATATATGCAAACTGAATGGTGTCCGGTGGAGCCATAGAGTAACGTTCGACACTGCATGACCTGCTGTATAAGGTAAGTGATGTGTGACTTCGAGTGTACGCAGTGGTGTGGCTGTCTACGTAACGTAGCGCACAACATCCTGCGTGTTCGGCAGTGCCCAACGTCGTCAAACATTACACTTCTAAGTCAGGGTGCCACTTCTATCATAAATAGACATGCCGTCCGACGTACGTGCTGCACACTCATACGCCTGGGGGATAATCTTTCATTCGCAATTTCAAGCCTTGCAAACTAAGCACGTCCTGTACAGTCAGGCTGATTCAGCTGTCTTTGAAACTCCTCGTTACACGTCCCACGTGTTTGCTCCTAGATGTGCCACATTGCTTTGCTAATCGCCTACTAGCCTATCATCCTCCGTTCAATGAGCAAACAAACGAAATATCAATATGGCACTACAACCAGAACTTTCAATTAAAAGGAGGGTTGGCGTGATGACCCAGCGTCACAAGCCCTCGTAGGTACTGCATCCGTACCACGCAACAGAGCTGGTCTTCACGGTGCGCACTGAAGCAGGTAGAGGAGCAGAGAGAAAACTACACCAACTTGTGCAAAGTGACGGTAAATCTGTACCAGCGATGTGGATCAATGAAATCTGCTGCGTTTGTTGAATTGCCATCTGGGGCCCTCAGGCAGCATCAGGGGGTGCAACTGTCTTGACACGCATCAGTTAACGACGCCTAATAGGAGTAACAATGATGATTCGGTATCGGTAACCAACGTTCTGTGCTCTTCCAACCAAGGACTGCTAGCACTGAATATCTACACGTTAACTGCGTACATTGCCGCCTGTGATCTCAAGACAAATTTAGGCTTAGCGTTAGAGGAAAGCAGCACCGAAGAGCGGAGCACTTGCGCCTATTGTTCTGTCCGAGATCTCTACAGAAACCGAGGCAAGAGACAGTCAGTGCGAAGGAGGGCAGCTGGTGGGGTCCAGACAGAGCACCCCTTGATGACGCGGATGAGGAGCCGGGTGGTGCGTACATGGGTAGTGGCGCTGCACGTGGGCAGCAGAGTCTCTTTTCTTTTTTTACATACGACAGGCAGACACAGCTATCATGTAACAGACATATAAGAGCACAAGGGAGAAGTAGCGAGAAACAATGAAACATACAAACCACTCACTCTGGGTATGAAACGAGAGAGAGCCCACAATGATATCAAATATCTTCTGAAGCTCTTCTTTGTAGACTAACATTAGATATATGTATAGTATTTATAGTATGTATAGCAATTGATGGAAATACGACAAAAATTCAAGTAATGGAGACGGAAACGGACAGTTCTACACAAAACGCAAGAGTTCTCTAGACGAAGAAACAGAGCCAAGGCGTGCGATGAGAAGAAAAAAGATAAGGCGACTGTCCGAATATTCTTAAAGGCCTATTATACTCTTAAAGAACCTTAGGAGGATATAGAGATAGTTTGGTCAATGGCTATAAGGACGCAGCAACTCAAGCTATATCACAAGAGGCAAAACGCGTGGCGAGCGGCACTTCCAGTTCCTTAGTGCCTTAACCTTTGTAGCTGATGTCCATGTCAGCAGCGTGACCGCCGTGACGGGGAAACATTGCCGCGTGTATTAGCAAGGGGACAGGCGCAAATGGCCGCATATATTAGCAAGGGGACAGGCGGTAATGTCCGCATATACTGGCAAGGGGACAGGCGGAAGTGGGCGTAAATATTAGCGAAGGGACAGGTGGAAATTGCCACCTGTATTAGCGAAGGGACAGGTGGAAATTGCCACCTGTATCAGCAAAAGGATGGGCGGAAAATACCGCATGTATTTGCAAGTGGGCAAGAGGAAATTACCGCATATATCAGCAAGGGGTGAGATACAAGCTGCGACAAGCTTTTGGATCGATTTGGAACTTTAGCGACGTAAGAGAGAACTTAAGAGGTCAATCTTAACTATAACGCGAAAATATTCAGAACCGTCACAGCCGTTCGATGCTGCAGCTGTGTTGCATGTATCAGATTTAGATCCGGACACACAGCAGGCTACTGACCGACGCAGCCAAAGCGATGTTAATGAAGAGCAAACAGGATATCATTGACTAAACATGGCAGCTCCAACAGTGCATAATAATATCACATTGAGTAAACAGAAACTGGATCTGAACAGTACTTAGTACCGTGCTAAAAGATCACCTCAAAATAGCAGCTACAGCTCTCGAAGCTTAAAACAATAAATGTGCTAAGTACAAAATTAACAGATTGATTGATTCTATCCAACAACACTGACGAAGCTCAGATGATTAATGGTGATAAAAAGACATAAACGGCTTCAGTATTAGTGAAGATGCCATCAGTGTAATGAACAAGAGACACACGAGAAAGAACAGGGAAAGACCGAGTAACAGCGCAGTAAAGGCAGCTCATGTTCGGCATGACAGAACCAGCTTAGACAGCAAGGAGAAAGTGACCTGACCTTGACGAAACGAGGGTGGGCAGGCAAAGATGAAACTACCGACACAGAGAGCTAGAGAAGAAGTGTCGTGAATGACAAAGGACATAAATCGAGTGGAAATATGTAAACGCCGCGGATATTTTAGATCTAGTGTGGTATCTGAGGGGGGCTAAAAATGATGGCAATGAACTGCCTGCAAAAACTACGTTCGTAGTTCCACCAAAATATTCCATGTCGCTCGGATAGGGACACGAACGTATTATTTCTTTCTTTGTGGGGTTGGAAGCTGAGAGCAGTTTGTAGATAGCCCAGTTAGGGAAGGACGGCCATTAGTGCAAGGTATTGATTTGCACACGGCAAATTCTTAATGAACGAATGAGCATGTCATCTATTAGATTTGCAATCGATCAGGATCATCATACTTCGTTTCTTGTATCAGGGAAAATTTTAACGCACGGATTTGAAAAAGAGATCGTGCGAGAAGCCAATACTTGTGTAGTGAAATGCTGCACGAGATGTAGAGGAGAAAAAGGCAGAGGGTGAGAAAGAAGAAGAGGAGGTGGAGGAATTACACCGTGACAGTGACGCACAAAGTAACGACACGTGAACATTACAACAGAAAGAATTACAGGTTTGTGCTCAAAGATGGCGAATACAAGGAAGCATTGGAGGGCACACCTAGCGAGAGAAAGTGAGCGCTTTGAGAGGCAGTCGAGTAGCCTCTCTAATACTATACAGATAGCCAAGTTAGCCACCTCACCAGGCCACTCCAGGGCCCCCCTCCCCTCCATCAACATCAACATCTGATACGTTCCGTCACATGCCCACACCTCAGTTCTCTTCCTATAAACACATTCCAAACCTTTCCCACTTACAGGAACCCTCGCTCTCCTCCACAGTCTAATTTGTTCTTGTTTAAATACTGAGTAGCTGCAAAAAGATTTCATACACAACCTTCACATGTACATGCGACACTGGGATGAAACAGAGGAGTGGTGACAAGACGCCTGACACCACGTGTCTCTTGTATCCCTTGCAGGGGCGAGTGACCCGAAGCCGAGCAACACTTGCCATGTAATATCATCATCGTCGTCGTCCACCACCTCTCGGTCGAGCTGTTTACTTGGACAGGAATGTGGTGGGTGTCGATGGGGCCCCGGAGCGGTGGAAATGTACGCAGAGCCACTTCGAGTCCTTCCGCTGCCACACGCGCGTCTCCTCGCACTGCTGCGTGTGCGGCTGGTACTGTCTGTAATTTATAAACAATATTAGCAAGCAAGCAAGAGTCATTGTCAGCAACAGACAAGTCTCCTCGCACTGCTGCGTGTGCGGCTGGTACTGTCTGTAATTTATAAACAATATTAGCAAGCAAGAGTCATTATCAGCAAAAGACAAGTCTCCTCGTACTGCTGCGTGTGCTGTTGGTAGTTAGTTAGTTAGTTATAAACTTTGTTTAACCTCCGTAGCCGCAACTCAGGCGTTCCAACAGAGATGAGTGTGTAGTATTTAAATACCACATAATTTGTCGCGTGGCCTAC
>LQNS02007215.1:31338526-31408556 GCA_001587735.2 Parhyale hawaiensis | reverse complement strand
TACGCTATCTCGATCGACAGCCCACCTCGCGGAACAGAAAAGGAAATAGAGAACCTACCTAACTTTACAAAACTAACCTCGTCAGCAGGAACTGCGGCCAGATGCTACATCACCTGCGGAGAAGGCACTCTGGACCCTTGGGTGCGTGATGCCCAAACATATTGTGGCAGGGAAAGGGCCCGCCACAATATGCCCCTGAGGGCTGTGCTGTTGGTATTGTCTGTAAGTCGTCAACAGAAAATGGAATTCTACTGCGGATTTGTAGCATTATTATATTATGGGTTTGCCCGCCGTAGCCGAAAGGAGCACGATACAACAGCGAAATAAATTTTTCAATTAGGATAAGTTGCCCGAATTAATGGGAAAGGTTTCTCATAGTACATTATACATATATTTCCCTTCTGGTTTTGTATTCGGACGTGTGATTTGTTCCTTTCATCTCATGTAATGGCTATGTTATATTTAGGTGATCTTGGTGAGAGTAGAAGATCTTATAAAGAATCGAGGTTTATGCTGTTCATAAAGAGATGTAATGGGCCTTGGAAGGCTGATTTATCTTGTGCTAAGATAAAGAGAAAGTGAGATTGCCAGCACCAAAGTGGGCACATCTTTGTGGGTCGTAATGACGACATTGCAGAAGAATATGTTTAATTGTGAGTGGAGCAGAGGGATTTGTTGCATTACGATGCAATCGCCACATGATATCGATACGCAATAATGATAACATGCTTTATTAGGTACACATAGGGACATGGTACACAAGAAACGGCATAATAGTAAAGTTACATTAGACACAAAGATCAGGTAACACCATCATTACAAACTACACTACATTGCGGCCCGTTGCTTGGCCCCTGTTCGAAAATAGTATGCGCTGCCATTGGCTATGCATGTTAGTTTGTAGCCAGGACCGTTACGGATCACCTTGAGTAAGGCGTTATCAGATTTTTCTATCCTGAGCTGGAGACTCAGAGCGCATTTTCTTGCCCTAACTTTGAGACAATCAGTATACTTTTCAGCAAATATCATACTTGCACTAGTTGACCTCGGCACATTCATCAGGCGCCGAAATACGTCATCATAGGCAACACGTAGGCGTCAAATCGATTTCTGCCTAAAGTTCGACCAAAGCGAGTTACAGTGCAGCAACTCTTCAATAAGTTAGCAAGGTAGAAATAGCTTCGTATCGATTAACTACGAGCTGGAACGTGCCTCCGCACTTGGCTGGTTTCAGACCAGTCATTCTACTAGCGTTCGTCATCTTCGTCTCCTTGGCTGACATGCCGGCTCGGCCAGTTGGTTGTGTGCCCAGAATACTCTGGTAAACTTATTTCATTGACGGAAAGTTGCTTGCCTGTGATATGTTCTATATGGTATTCACTAATGCGGACCAGTATTGACATTCTTCTGTTCCTGTCCCCAAGATCTTTGGAACAAACAAGCAAGCTGTGTCCGTGACCCTTCCCTTCAACTGGGGAACGGTTAGGTGCCCAACTCGTCAGTTCGGCATCGGCCAGGTTTTATACCCAGAACGGTACTGGCACGGAATTCTTTACCAGGAGCCGTGTTCAGTAATCTCAGTCTGCAAGCGTTCAAGTAGGCTGTGAATGGCTTTTGATGAATTCCTCCGTCTGTCTTAGGGTGCAGTTTTAACAACAACGACCAATACTTGAATATATACTAAGTGAAAATGAATTCCTGCGTATACAAACCCAAGATATTTTGAGGTCTACTTCCTAAAAATGGGGCATCGCACCAGATACCGTGCCTACAATACAGTTATTTGTAGTTATTTTTTAGGTATTACGGTGCACTGTGTGTGTAAACACGTAGTTTTTATTTATATAATAAACAAAAGATCTAATATAGCTACAACGGAGAGTGAAAAAAATGAAGTAAGGAGATTACCGCTATCTGTATTTATTATTACTAAGTCCGCCACGGAGGTTACGTCTATGTCGCAACTTGTCTGTCTATTTGTCTGGCACCAAAACAACTCAGAAAGTAATGGACGGATCTTTATAAAATTTTCAGGGATTGTAGGCATGTTTAAAGTAACAGATCATGAACTTATGGTAAAGACCTGTCGAACCGTTTGTTAGTTTGTCTGCCTCTTTTTTTTCTTAGTACCATAACTTGAAACGTTAGGTATGGATATATTTTTGCGAAATTACACACGAGTTGCAAGGTATACCACGAAGAGGAAATGGCTAATTTTTTTGTGATGATCTGTTCGTTCGTTTGTCTCAGTGTTGGATTTCATATTGTTAGCAAAATAATGCAAAAAGTTACGAACGGATCTTTAAGAAACAGGCTATGTTACGAACGGAACTTTATGAAATATACAGGAATTGTTGGTAATGTTAAATGACATAAATGATCAAATTTTGTTGATGATCGGTTGGTCTGCTTGTGTGTTTGACGAATGTGACAAATGATTGTCAGCAACATAACTTGAAAAGTTATGAAGGGATTTTCAAGAAAAACAGAAGCTGTTATCACTGCCAAAAACACAAGTGATCAGAGTTTGACGATGATAAAAAGGAAACAAGAGTTTCAGAGCAAATTTGAATTTTTCGTTAACGTTGCCTAGCTTGGCGGAGGAATGCTCTCTCAGAGTGCTCTAGTTAATTTTATATTGAGTAGTTTAAGACTCCGTTTCCACAAGAAAAGCGATATCACAGAGAAAGAAAAATGGGATATAAAGTATATATGCCGTTAGAAACAGGGAAGCCGTGGTCGAGGGTGTTCCCACATAGAATCAACCCGCATTGGAACGGCAAGTCGGCTAAAGAAGAGGAAGAACATAGAAAAATAACGAGCAGCACTATAAAAACAGAATGAAGCAAAGAAGGCACAAAAGAGAGGCATGCCGAAGGCCTAGCTAAGGCTGAATTCACCTATAGGATCTCCTTGGCGGCCCTGCTCCCCTTAACATAGAATGGGAGAACCTAACCTTGTGGCCTAGCTACGGCTCATCCTATGCCTCATGAGGGGTAATGCCGTCAAACCATTGCGTTCTAAGCATAGGTCTTATCATTATTATAATTAATTAGACGTTAGAGCAACGTGGCTTACTTGTCAAGGTACTGAGTGAGCCTGACGTACGCAATGCAGGCAGCGTCCTCGCCCAAGAGATGGACATGGGGATTCATGATCATCGTGTTGACAGCCTTGCAGTGCTTTCCCATTACTGGAAAAGAGACAATGTTTGTATTATGTCGACAGCAAAATTGTACAACTCAATGAGTGTGGAGTAAGTAAGATGACCGAGGTCGACACATTTATACTTGACCGTCAAAAAAAAGTAACCTTTGCAGGCCGACAGACTTTCTATTTGACACTCAAGAGAAAAAAATGAACATTTCAGATATAAGAAGCCAGGTGCGAATCGTGGATAAGGTAAGTGAGGCGTCGTAAGGTTCCATATTCGCAATTCTCTAATGACTCCTCAACATCGGATATTTTGACTGGTTTTCGCAGTCACATGATGAACTGCACAGGTCCTACATCCCGCTTTGGTTAGGCTACCACTTCCCACACACAACATCTTTTGCCGTAAACATATGGGTCCATCGCCCCACTCGAGTAAATTACCCGACGTTTAACCTATATGGTGGCTGCTAGCCTGCTGGCTAGGTTTCGAGACGTCTAAGCATGTGCATTGTTAAATCTTCATTACCAGACTCAACCGTTTAACTGGCATTATTATTATTATTATTTAATTGGTATTGTCCCGCTATTTCTGAAACTTAGACAATCAATAGCGATCTAAGATGATTTACTTGGCTTACAGCCGGAACCACAAAGTTGCGCTCAGGCGGCAAGAGATGAAGGACGAAAAGAGAAGAAGACATAAGAAAGAAGCGCCGGTGCGGACGGTCCCTTCTGTGGCCCTCCATACCGGCGAAGGTAAGAGCCCCGCACAAAAAAGTCGGTCACCTCGATCGGCGGCCCACCTCGCGGGACAGAAAGGAAATATAGAGAACCTACCTAACTTTACAAAACTAACCTGCTCCGCAGGAACTGCGGCCAGATGCTACATCCCCTGCGGAGAAGGCACTCGGGACCCTTGGGTGTGTGATGCCCAAACATATGTTTAACTGACAACTGAAAAGCTCTCACATAGGACTAGGTTATGGAAGTAACTACAAAAGGCCAACTGCCCAGTAGTAGTCGCAGTACGTAAATAATAACAATAAACTGGAGCCAGGCTGTAGGGACAGCAATAGGGAATGAAGGGCAAGAGGTACAGTAGGTACAAATGGCACACATGAAACTGCATTCGGATGATCCAACACAAGCAAAAGTACACCTCAGCTTAGAGCGCTGCTAAAAAAAACCCTAACTAACAAGGTTGTAGCCTATGCTCTTTGAATAAACCAATAGTCACCGAAATATAGGGCAAACAAGGTTTTACAGAAACCTACAGAACTCCAGGCTCCAGTGATATGATACTATTCAGCAGAGTACCTAAATGACATACTTATCTCTTCACAGAGCAAGTAGGCTAACCATACAAAGTAACTTCCATAATGCTACTCCTACAAAGGCGTTTTTGACTGGCCCGATAAAGTGTTACAAATAAGATTCGACACTTCCTGGAAGTCTTACTAATTCTAAAACAAATTACTATCTTTTACAACTCTCGCATAACACCCTAACTGCGGGGAAGCAAAGATTGTCTGTCAGTTCTGAAATAAATATTGCGATTTAACTGATAAATGGATATAAAACTTAGTGTGCGAGCGTGTTTCATTATCTTATTGCACATTCACATAAAAATCGAAGTGCTCTATCTTCAACTCTTAGCGAAGGTTGTATGAACTTGAAACATACTGTATATAGCGCTTACACATGCAGAAACTAAAAATTTGCAGTTTGCGATGGAGCCCATTCACAGAAAATGCATTAGTTTGATACACTGGGTAGCCAGTGTTCGTAATGCAAAAGGACACAGATTCCTAGTTAATTTTATAGCTGAGAATAAAAATGTGCTTCAGACGATAAGCAATGTTCCAGATGTCCTGTACTGAAAGAATAATGTTAAACTTTCAAGCTTGACAGAACAAGAAATGTCGTACCGTTGTCGAAGTAAAACTTGTGGAATTCTGAACTGAAAGAATAATGTTAAACTTTCAAGCTTGACAGAACAAGAAATGTCGTACCGTTGTCGAAGTAAAACTTGTGGAATTCTGTACTGAAAGAATAATGTTAAACTTTCAAGCTTGACAGAACAAGAAATGTCGTACCGTTGTCGAAGTAAAACTTGTAGAATTCTGAACTGAAAGAATAATGTTAAACTTTCAAGCTTGACAGAACAAGAAATGTCGTACCGTTGTCGAAGTAATTGAACACCTTAAGACTTGACTTTCTTATTACAATTTGAAAGTTCGAACTGTCTTGAAGAAATGTCGTACCGTTGTCGAAGTAAAACTTGTGGAATTCCAAACCCTCCAGCAGGTTGCCGAGAGCCTCAGGTTCGAAAGCTGTCAGGTGGGAGTCGCAGATCTTCCTGTAAAACGTGCATCATTTCGTCGTGTAGCTGATACACAAGAATAATACAAAGACTGATATATTTGTTGTAACCTAGAGCGAGGTACTTAAAATTACTGTAATTATTAATACAATACATATTCCGTTATGGGAAACACTCCAAGCTTTTTGCTAATTTCTTTATTTATGGACCAATTGCAACGAAATTTTAACACAATATGTAAAATAAAAAAAGTTTTTTATTCCTCACATTTTCCTAGTTTTCTCCTTCGTTATCTTTTTATCGTTGATTTTCATGGTAAACTCATGTATTTATTTTACTAAAAACGCTTCATCTCATTCCATATTCATACTACAAGAAAAACAAAGATAGTTTTGGAAAGAGGAATCTAATTATATAAGAGTTCCTATTTAGTTTTTTTTTTTCGTTTCTCCTCTGATTATTTACTTTCTTGGTCTAAATATTTAATTTTTATATATTAATTTTTACCTCAATTTTTCACATTCATCTCTCCATTACGGCAAAATCAGATCAAAAAGCGAAAAACTAAATAGGGATTTTTATAGCTATTGAATTCCTCTTTCCATAACTGTCTTCGTTTTTCTTGTAGCACGAATATTGAATGAGATGAAGCGTTTTGAATGTTGAAAAATTAAATTTTACAGGAGAAGCGAAACAATAAAAAAAAAGTTTGTACATGCATCTGTTGTTGTGTATATTCCTCCTATCATACTGGAAATGTCTCTTATTATCAAATAAGGTGTTTTCATAAACAAAACAATCCAAAATTATGAATATATAAAAAAGTATAACGTCATACATATTTATGTGACGTCACACATAAATATGACGTTATGCATTATATTGCCAGGTTGCGATAATACTTGCAAATTATGCGAAAAAGCGTTTTTTTTACCCCTGCAAAATATAATAAACAGAAAACGAAGGAGAAAACGAGAAAATTACATACAAGAAAATTTATTTTATTCTCGATTTTACATATAGGCCCAATTACAAAGTTCCAGCTGAGTCGGTCCACTGTCGAAATTTACACCCTCCCGGAGGGGGACTTTGCCCCCCCCCCCATTTAGAGGTGTTCCAATGCACCCAAGGACAAAATTTTTTTGCCACGGGTGTGTCCTCATCCAAGGATGAAATTTCGCTAAAAAACGAAAGTTCCAAATATTTTCTATTTTCGCTGGGGTGGTCCCCTAAATTAATAACTTTAGTATATATCTGTTTACTAGTTACCTAGTGCTTGCAGGTTATTGCTGCCTAACCGTAAATATATCGAAAAAAAAAGATTACTTGCTTAAGGAGTTGTACAGAACTCCACGTAAGGTACCCGTACTGATTCTAAAAGATGAAGAAAGAACGGACAAGTAGCATATCCAGTAAAGTGAGGAACCTATTCTTGGATACAGCAAACCCGCGAAGAAGAGGAATAGCAGAAACAAGTATTATTTAGTAGCAGCACGAAGATCGAAAAGGAATTCTCTGCAAATATCCGCTTTTCAAAGTACCAGCTAATTAAACAACTGATTCCAAGAATTGTGGCACATATTTCATACCTCAAAATACCTTACTGTCGAGGTGCGGTTACTACACTTACACTATGCATAAACTTACTATTCAATCATTTATGAACACAGTTTATATTCAAAATCTTTCAGTAAAATGAATGATAAATATTACTCCCTCTGGTCCAAAATAGCCTTTTCAAAACGACTACCCAGTTATTCCGAAATAATTGTTGCAGTGGACAATAACCCCAAAAAGAACGGACTCGAAACGCTAAATGGCACTAATTTAGATGGTGAAATTCATAAGGTTTGTGACCTAAGTTTGCCCACCGCGTGCCTTCTAGTCCCGAAATTATCTGCAACTTGTTTACTGGGTGACCGGACATATGCGCACACGACAAATGCGCACAATGACAAAAGCGCACACGACAAAAGCGCACACGACAGATGCTCACATGACAAAACCGCACACTGACAAATGCACACATTGACAAACGCGCACCTACAATGTTTTCTTTCTGATGTTTCCTAGATGGCGCTGTCCTGCGAATTGAAAAACTACGAATACAAAGAATTGCTAGAATCTTCTCCAGAGATTCTAGAACTATTACCCTACGTGAGAGATCGTGTGGTTCTGTCGGAAATTTAATAGGCCAAAAACAAACATACATTCTAAATATATGTATTGTGTTGTTTATCCTGTCAATTAGTGCATTCGATTGAAGTGTTTAACTTTTTCTCGTCAAATGGTTACCCTTGCACATTATTTGAATTCCAGGTTAGAAGATTTTTAAACAATGTGCATGATAACAGCGATAAATTGTCTCAGGAGCGTACTAAGTTTTATATGGTTTTACTTTCTTTCGAAAAACAGTCTGATACACTTAAATGTAAACTTCTATCACTACTTCACAAACACAGCGCTGAAATAGATTTTGGAATAATTGTTAGCGGTGAGTTTACTATAACCTCATTGTTCATGTTTAATGTTGTTCTTTCCAAGCCTCTATAATCCTACAGTAGTATAGTTGCTGAGCACGCAGGAAAGAACATTCTTACTAATTCCTTCTTAGCTCATCCTCCTCCTCAGTCTGTTGTTCGTAAACACGCTGAATCTTGCAATGTCCCTGTAAAGCTGAATGATATGAAAGTGTTGGGGGACTGCTTCTGACCAAGTTACACTGGGCAGTTTGGAGTCGTTATGCATTTTTAACTAGAAACCTCAGTTGAACGACAGTCAGGCAGCTTTCCCTTTGAATATCGTAAAATGAATGTATGTTCTTCGATTAATAATAGTATAGTTCCCGTATTTCATAATGTTTTGTTTTTCGGTCATTATTTTCCTATCGCGATTTCCTGTAACTCGTATATAGGTCTTGATTATTAGATGTTTATATATTACGCACACATATACTGGCCAGTTTAGGGTTGAGAATTAAGTTTTATTAATAAACTAGAGCTAAAGCCTAATAATAAGCAAAGAATATTTGCTTATATATTTGGGAGTGGATGGTTCTAAAATCGCCAGCAGCAGCGGCTACAGTGATGGACTGTTGTCTATATTTATTTTGTTTTTGTGCCGTCTATTAGGTAAGCCTTGTTTTTACTTTTTTGTGACGTGAGGAGGAGCTGCCCTCATCTTCAGGTCATTTCTTTCCTTTTCTACCGGTAGAAACAGTAAAGCATATGCTTACTTGTGCTGGGAAGTGCTGCCAAGTGACTTCTCTAAATGGGTTCAACCTGAATATGGGTCGTAAAACGCTAACGAAAGCTAATGCAAGTTATAAAAGTTAAAACGCTAATGAAAGCTAATGCAAGTTATAGAAGTTAACAAAAAGCTAGACACTACTAAAAGGATTTACAGGAAATCTTATACACGCAAACGTTAAAATAGTAGGTGCGCATTTGTCTGTGTGAGCATTAGTTTGGGTGCGGTTTTGTCATTGTGCGCATTTGTCGTGTGCGCTTCTGTCATGGAACAGTTTACTGCACCGCGCCCTAGTGCGATCATTCGATGTACCTACAGAGTAGTGCTTGCAATACGGCATTGCGTTCACTAGTAACTGGCAAGTCGTTTCTTTTTGCACTTGGGTTTATCATTTCAACAAATTTTTCTTGTTCTCCGTCTTAGTTTTTTTTGCCAGCGGGCAGTCTGTAAAAAGTTAAATATTATCATGTTAAAAAGTGATTAGGTAAAGTTTTTGTTTGAAATTATTGAACAGAAAAAGTACATCCATCATTTGAGAGCACAAATACTGACCTGTTGTCGTAAATGGCAAATAATTTTACCGTGAATTGTTAAGTTACGGAGGGCTTCCGGCCAGTGTGGGCAGTAATTTCGGAAGAGGGCGAATAGCATAGATGAAAAAATCTGCCCACTAACCCAGAAATTCCTGATCCTATCGGTAATTAGGACTTACAGTATATACGCGTTAGTCTTACGACACATGCAACGTCCAAAACTCGATCACGTGTACCCAAAGAATCCAAAATAACCCCAAGACTTCTGTGTAAACCCAAGACTTAGGTCTTACACACTATTACCCAAACCTTAGTGCAACCCCAACACTGACGTGTAACCCCATGATTCTCGTATAACCCCAAGACTCACGTGTAACCCCAAGACTCACGTGTAACCCCAAGACTCACGTGTAACCCCAAGACTCACGTGTAACCCCAAGACTCACGTGTAACCCCATGATTCCCATGTAACCCCAAGACTCACGTGTAACCCCAAGACTCACGTGTAACCCCAAGACTCACGTGTAACCCCAAGACTCACGTGTAACCCCAAGACTCACGTGTAACCACAAGACTCACATGTAACCCCGAGACTCACGTGTAACCCCAAGACTCACGTGTAACCCCAAGACTCACATGTAACCCCATGACTCACATGTAATCCCATGATTCCCGTATAACCCAAAACTCACATGTAACCCCATGATTCCCATGTAACCCCAAGACTCACGTGTAACCCCAAGACTCACGTGTAACCTTCGAAGTCCCCGCTGTTGATGCACTCGATGAGCTGTTCAGTTGCCTTGATGATCTCTTGCTTGCGAGCTACAAAAAGCATCGAAAGATCAACAAAAATCCAGCAAGAGTTTCGTCAACAGCAAGAATAAACGGAAAAATACATACTTCATTATAATGTAGTTTATTAAATTTGAGTTTATTAATTTAGATATTTTACAAATTAATCGTTTAACTTTTGATACAATCACAAAAATAATAATAATAGAGGAGGGAGAATATCACATTACAGCTACACAAAGACAAAAACTACTTTATTGAAATGCGTCCAAAGAATGAAACACATTTTACTACACATGCAGCATGCGTATACCTCGTTTGAGTTTTATATATATATATATTATATATGAGAAAGTGATTATAATATAAAAAGAGCTAAAGCAGTAACCAACAAACGTGGAAAAAATGAGACTGAAAGCAAGCAAAAACATATAAAATATATGTTATTCCTAAAATTGGATCCACAGCCAAGGACAAAACACACAAAAAGATAAAATAGCGGCAAGCAGAGACCGGTGACAGAAAAATATATTTTATTCTTAATACTGAATCCGCTACCACGGGCGTAGGTACCATACAAATATATACGTAACAGCAGACGTTACTCTAAGGGATTTGTATTTTTATCAACCGTAAATATTTTAGTTAAACTGTACGTCGTACAATCTATTATTAGTTATATGGGCAGTAGGAATGTTCTAAAAGACATATTATTGGTTGTAGTTGGATACACTACAAAAAATAGATCTGTCAACAAAAAAGGGAAGACTAATTTGATTGCAGACTGTGAAAAAAATTAGAGAATATTGCTTCTGGATGTGGCTGCATTCCGCTAAAAATTAATTAGACCAGGCACCATTCTCTCAATGAGATTTTACCATATTGATGTGGTGTTGAAATGAAAGGTATATATTTTAGTGCTATGTAAAACTAACAGGTTTCTAAACCTCTAAAACAAGCATCACTTACGCAAAGTAATGAAAAGCTCACCAATATTAAGATAACTCATTATCAAAATAAAAAGTAACGCGTGAGGTACCATACAGAAGTTTTCACTATCGAAGAAATAGTGTGGACCAAATTTAGATTTAGTAAAGATATTAAATATAACCTCACAGGGGAGCAAAATGACCAACGGTATAAAAACCTCGGGCTGCTATAAGCAATACTACTGCCAAATGTGAAAGCTAAGATGGACTAACTGAAAACAAATGGTACTCATGAGGAGGTCCTGGGCGTACTTACGATCATAGACATTGTTGTTCCTATTCGCTGGAGATGAGACGAGAGACAAAAAACGTAATGAACATATATTCGAACAGAGGGAAGTTACGAACTAAATTTCGGGATATGTAGACACCAATCAATACGTACGTAGAAGGCAAAGTATGGCATAATTCACAAGTATTGGTCAAATTTATTTTACAAGGGAGATATATCAGCATAGTCTCAAGAGAGGATTATACGCCAGAGAAGGTAGGTGGTAGAAGCGGTGGTCAAATACATGCAGCTCGCAGTAGCTACGTCGGTTAACGGTTAAGTAGCCATAACAATGAAGCGTCACTCTATTATGCCTAAAGAAAACACTATCCACCAGACACACAGAAACTCGGGCAGTGGCTTTCAACTGAGGTTGGAAACGCGTTGAAATGGCAGGCGCAATGCTAGGTGGGGCATCTTGCACCAGCAGATGTTAAATCGCTTCATTAATCCATGTGGATCAGATAAAATTGCAGAAAAGCTTAGGACAACACGGCGTTGTAAAGAAACGCAAGGGGCATGAAGCATCTCCAGTAGGGGACATATGCGCTGGGTACCAATGGGAATAGTAAGTGGAAAACGACAGCTTCCCTCAGGATATTTTCGAGTATAAACGGGACTAACAGCTGGCAGATAACTCACGTTGGAAGCACAGCGTGATGACAGTCAGCGTCCAGCCATTAGAAGTACAGGGCACTGAAATCATTGCTACGGTGCTGCAGACTGTGTTACTCTACACCTCGTGCGTAGCATTTCTGCTTTATATGCAGTCTTTGCTTAGTGACGATCCAAATGTGCACTATCTCTCAGGGAATCGTCTCAAATCCCAGGACCACTATATCCTTTATTACGCTGTCGTTAATATCCTATATTGCGATAGGATCAAGAAAAATACGGTTTCCAAGTGAGCTAAAAACCACTGGACGGTGACTGTTCTACTCACTAAACTAATAGCTAGTTAAGCAAAACTACACGCAAAACTGCCAGCAGATTGATAGGGTTCCGCTGAGGGTTACCCCCGATGGTTAAAATCGGTGCAACGCTTCCTCTATTGTCAAGGAGGAGGCTACTGACTAAATTATGCATAGTTACTATACAAGCCATGGATGAGTATGACAATGACTTGAATCTGGGGAAAACAGTAGTGTATATATATATGTTATTTTAATCAACTGTAACACTAACGGTGGTTACCTATTTGAGCCTGGGGAAATTAGTTGCATAATTAACTACACGTGGAACGGTAATAAGTTGCTAATATGAAAAGAGACGATTCAAAAAACCATTTGTACATATGTGAATCAGTGAAGAAGCTCACTTAAAAAAAAACTGGTTCACGGGCACTGCGGGGAAGACAACTAAATATTGAAAAATATAACGTTTCGGAAATGGATAAAAATCCAAACTAGAACGAAGACATCAATCCAAGCATACTTTAAAAACACAAAAGTAGTGAGATAGTTAGCTTGTAATTTCAACGCCTGAAACTAAGTAAAATTATTATTTAAATTTAAATCTTCAAAAAATTATTACAAAAAGGAAGTAAAAACTTTAGCAAAAGAGAGAGTCAAGGTGAGAGAAATGTAGCATGAGGCAATGAAGGACAGCTAGGAGAGACCAGGTCGAGTGGAAATATCAATTGGGCTATGAAGAGCGAACAAGGAAAGCTACAATACGACGACGGCAAGTGGCATGCAAGATGCGACTTAAAGATAACCGAAACAGCGAACAAAATCTGCATCACCAAGACGATCGGCGATGCAAGAAACTTTATAGATCAATAGAAGTAGCTGCGAATACGGATACAACGTTCTACATATCTAGAACAGTGACCAGAAAACTATGAGATAATCTAGCATCTCTCAACAAGTAAATAATAGCACGAAACTGGGAAATCAAAATTTATGAAAATAAGTACATCACTATAACGTAAAAAGTTGTAGATCATTTCACCTAGCAAATAAAATGAGTACAGTATGCAATACATGAAAAGCATCATACTTTAGTATTTCGCGAAACAAATACACTAAAGCATGGAAAATATGTGTAATTTTACCAGACATTATGTAATTCATCATGCAAATATAGCAGAGGTGCTGTCTAGCAAGCACATGTACACAACAAAGAGAGCACAGACATAATATGGCACTAAAACAACAAACTGTAGAACAAAACGTACACAAACAGAAACATTGTCAATGTAAACGAGTGTCACAACGAGTAAACGAGCTGTCACTCAGTCAGGCCCCAATGGCTTCCCATAAAGGTAAGAAACCAACTGGTCTACTCATTTAAGCAGCACTTTCATGCTATGGTATATATATGAATACGTTCGTGATGTCCTTTCTGGTTACATTTCACTCAATAAGCAACGAACAGACTAGAGCGGGACCACGTAGCTATTGACAAACAATTTCTTTCGGGTCTGAACTAATTGACCGAGAACAGATTCTGTTAGAATAATGCGAGTACGGATAGGATCATGATATCACAGCCAGCACTGTGAGTATGTTTGTGGATCAGCTAGTTGTTTGGGCATTCTTTTTTTTCTGGCCAGGCTGGAAAACTGATCCGAAACGTTGCCAGTGGACCAAGGGAGAAAACTTTCGATCAAATTTTATCCAATTGCACGTTTCATGACGTTGTAAGTGCATTTCCAACACAAGAACGTTCCGCTGCTGAGTGGTTTTCTCTCTCGGCAAGCAAGACTCCTGCAGCTTCCAGTGCCTCACTTCACCAGTGACATCTCCAAAATTCGCAAAGACAAAGGAAGAGGAACCTCGGGACAAGTTTCTCAGGACGCTGGATCAACACCAAAATAGCGCCACGCATCTGATGACTTGAAGCTGTGACGTCATCGCGTGAGGACTTGCGTTGCATTTCCTCACTTCATATTTCATTTGAGTTATTGGATCATCGCGGGCAGTAAGATGACGATAGGCGTATGTGTACCACAACTCATAGAGTATATGCAGGTATGCATAAGTAACATTAATACTTTACGCATATTATGAAACAGACGATGATATGAGCACACCGTAAATTCTAATACGAACAGATATCGTGCTTTTAAGAAACTTTTCTGTTTTAAAGCACTGCGGCTACAGGAACGACTGTTTCCAAAGCACAACCCAGTTTCTGGGGGGCAACTGCACATTTTACCTGCCTCAAGCTACCTCTAGTTGAGCGACGCAAAATTATATCACTTTAGATCTAGTGCCAGACATATTTTTCATCTATACGCTGGCTAATGTATCAGAAATTTAACACCCGCATTGTTTTTTTTTGTGAATTGGAAGCCAAGCATTACTGGGTGGGTTTCTCAAGCAGATATTACTGCATATTCACGTTCTTTTCACATAGGATTATCTCAAAGTCATACGCAAGCTGGAATGTTTCCTATCGTGAAATTACATCCTACGAGTTTCAAAAAGTTACGGTCGGAACAGAGGAAATATGTTCAGGTGTGTTCACATTGTGTTGTAGCTCTTGCGGCGGTTAAAAGAGTTGGGAATTCATCATGAAGATTTCAAGAGGCAGGGTATTTGCTCGTGTCGGTGAAAATCATTGGTCGTGGAAAAGAGACCGAACAATCCAGAGAATGAACTTTTCAGTACCCAACTATATTTTTAAACTAACCTGGTACACGCAATGTTCCACGTGCGACTGTAGACTGATAATGGACCCAATTTACAGCGCACGAGAATAGAATGTAACAATCTGGCTCCGTTAACATCGGAAATCCTACGAACAAGTGGTACCTCTCCAGCAAACACGACACATACAGTGATACAGTGCGAGGTTTTACGGACAAACATCTCGGTATACACAATGGCCCATTCCAAAACGACGCAAAGCTACAACAAAACGTATTTATAAGAATGCAAAGGAGACTGTCAACTGGTCTCACTTTACCGCTCTGCGAACACTCGATACGAGTCTATCCTTGTCGACAACACCTTTCCGATAACAGCAACGCTGTTCTCCCGGCCAGCAAGATACACATGAACATGTACTTACAATGTTAACTTGTTAGCTGCACACACGCGATAACCCAAAGCAGCAACTAGAAGCCGTATATATACGTTATTATATACTACCGCTGGCGCAACGAAGTGGTCTGTCAGCGCGTTGAGACTGACATGCGAGGCCTGAGAAAGGTAGATGGTGGCCTAAATACTCGTACACTATCTAATACGTCCAAGGGAAATTACTATGCACTTGTATCGTTTCGAGCTTTCCCGAACAACGATGGCAAGAAAAAAAGTCACTAAACCTGCAGCAACTAACAGAAGAAGCAAATGTTTCGGTACGAAAATTAGCTCCACAGTACTGCAGGAGCACTGGAACTTGGTTGGGTACAGCAACCAGTAACATCGCTGGAATGAAGTTTACGCAAGCTATAAAAAAGCACAGAGTAACTGAAGTATAACTGTCACTAAAATGACTCGTCAGCATGCAGTATCCGACGTGGCCTATATAAAGCAATAGTTGGGATTCGTATAGCTAGCCTCGAGCCACACAGCGATTAAAGGAAAGGTGTTGCCGATCGAGTGCAGCAAGCCAAAGGGTCCCTAGACTATATGCAATGCAATAATTCCAGACAAACACACCAACGGGACAAAGAAAGCGCAACCTATATACAGTACATGACAACAGTACGGTATGAAAGGAAGAAGTAACACTCACAGAAGACTCGGAATAAGAAGGCATACAGCATACGTCAACGAGTTTTACACATGTACTTGGGTACACAAAGATGCTATACGATGTACGGCAGGTACATACATACATGTAACGAACGAGGGACCCTTCTCAGTTTCAATGCCAAAGGGTTACTTACAGACAGCGATACATAAGGCACATCGGTCAGAAGTGGGTAGAATCTGACAACGCGTCAATGACGTTATTTTATTCAAAAGTGCTGCTAGTTACGTTTCCTCAACACTCACGGCTGCGTCGTTCCGCAAGAAATAAGGCCGTCAGTGCAATAAGATACGGAATTGGACCAAAAGGACTTCATTTGGCGTCCATCACTGACTTTGCATGACTCACGCGCTTGATTACGACACTGTGGTGTTCCGCCGGAGCTAGTATGTATATAGTGACATGGACAAAAAGCAAGCCTGTGCACACGATTCCAATAGCAGCTTCAGCAACACGGAGCTAAGGCACATCCTAGATCTAAGACAGCCATGGTGGAGCGTACAAGAACTGGAGGAGTGTCCATCTGCGGTGAACCCTGCATGGCGTCGACAGCAAGAGAAGCGAGTAGCTCTAACACTGCCCAGATCAAGGGTCTGATCTACTAGGAAACTTGCGTTGGGTCCAGCCTTACCTGCATGCCAAGACAGTGAGGACGACAAGGACGCGGTCTTCACAGAATTTCGGACGTGATGGAGGTGATGTTCAACTGCAGCAGTACGTATACAATGGTAACGAAAACCAAAGCGGAATAGGTAGAATTTTTTTTTCTCAGCACTGAGTCGCTCAGTTTTGTAACAAACGTTTACCTTTTTACTCAATACATTGTGACAACGTCAGAAAAAACAACTATATATAGCAGAAATTTTTGAAATACACGCGGTGTGCTTTCCAAAGTAGCTCAGCCATATAAAAATAATTCTGATATTTGATCAGTAACTGAAGGTAACTCAAATAACAGTGCCAACGTAAAGTGAACGTTAAATTTAAAAAAAAATGACAAACCAATTTTGTTGACAACTACTCACTAAATAATGTAATAGAATTTGGCGTTTTCTTTGAATATAAGTATGTTTCAGAGGCTGCTACAGCACGAAAAAAATAAATCAACATCTGAAAACTTCATGCTATCACAGTAAATGCACCGCTATCACGAGCAGCTTTATTTTGAAGTATAGAATCATTGGCATAATTTTAAAATATAAAGTTGGTGCAACCCGAAAAATGATGCTAAGTTGGTACTTCACTTTCCATACATATAAGAGCTTTGAGCTGACATAGCAATTGTGGAGATTTGAACCCACAGGTCCGTGCAACACAAAATGTATTTATCTCGTATCAAGTAGTGAGAAACACTGGCATCGAAGGTCAAGCACTACGAAATATTTTTGTTTTACAAGGAGTAGCCAAGCTACAGCAAATAAATACTTTTGCCATCAGTACTTCAGTACTGGGACCTGGCAGAGAAATGCCTATACTATTTGGACTAAGGTTGGATGCGAACAGCGGATGCTCAAGTCGAAGCTTACAACATCTGCCGTAACAAGTAGGTAAGCGTGTTGTCCCATTCAATGTTTTTTGAGTCATTAATATAATCATGACAAATCTGGCATAGCGACTCGATGGTGAAACTAAGCTGCAAATAGGACAAACAGATCTGTATATAACAATGTACGGAATAGTTACATAAACAATGAACTAAAGTACTGTTAAAGCAAAATAAAGGTAATAATAAGCAAGAATATATAAATGCAGTATATGCTTGGGAATTTCTCTCCGGAGCAACGCAAACGGCAACGACAGGTTTTTTTTTTTTTCAGGCACATGCTGTTTTGCTGATCTCGAACGGCGAGCATCAATGGAATCAGAGCAAAATGAAATAAAAACACATAATACAACATCGAAAACCACAGGAGAGGACACAGAAACGACAACACTCAACAAGACGACTAAACCCTATAGGGACCAGCGCACTCCATCAATAGCGTTCTATGTAAAGAAATGCTATGTCTACGAGGAAACGAAGTTTTTTTTTCGAATCTTGCACAGCTACCGAACCGGTGCACCGTGATGACCAGTAATGATCTAAAGCCTGTGAAGGCACCTACGCTCCACATAAAGCTGAAAGAATTACTAAAGTACGTCAAAAACGGACTTTTCATAGACCAACTCCAATAAAGAACCGATTCTTAGAAGTAGAACCGTGAGATATCTCATGTACAGATACCAAGGGCGGATCTAGCCAGAGTTGTAACTTGTTGACAGACGATATTATTCCTTGCCTAAATTTTTTCCAATCACCAGACCACAACTCATAAGCGACACTTGAATTGCAAGTAATAAGCTCATTTATTGGGGGAAAGAGAGCAGGGGAGGGATCCCGTCTGCGCCCAAGCACCAACCACCTCCTCTTGTCCTCGTCTACCTAGATCCGCTCCTGTCATTTGCCTTCTTGATTTTTTCCTCAACATTATCGATCAAAATGTTGAAGCATGCAAATTTCAGACGAAATTCAACCATTAACCACTGCTAACCGAAACTTATGACTAAGAAATAGAAATAATGAACCGTGGCCGCCCATCCCGACAATTAATCCACCGAACTTTCCAAAATATGAGACACAGCCTACGTCAGCTGCTAACACGAGTTGCAAAAGAGAGAAATGGTCCTTATCGAGGGATTCCAAGTTTGCTGGTAACTACAAACTACAGGCAACGAGCAACGAGTAAGAACTGGACAACGTAACGGCGAGTTGAGTATGAGTATAGCATTCAATTATACAAATATACAAGCCCACAGCAAAGCATACAGTTTCAGGCATGTCTTAACATATGTTCACGATAACGGAAGAACACAAAACCTACCAATATATATATATGTTATTACAGCTTTGTGAAAAAATGCCTCCCACAGATTTGCATAACATTGATAACAAAAGCTGATACATGTTAAGCTGCATGTAGGGTTATAGAAAATAATGTGTAGATGTATACAGTTATGCGAGATAGCGGGAGAAACTAATTTCTGCTCCGAAACAATATCCTAGAAATTACCTAAACCGTATGGCTGTAAACGAAAGTTGCACAGTGACCAAGCTGCAATCCCTAGCCTAAAATATAAAGTGACAGCATAAAGATAAGGGTAGCTTTTTCGATTATATGAATATCTTGAAAGCCGTCCATTGCATCAAAGGGAGTTGAGATGTTTGCCTGCTGACCAACTTCAAACGAACAACATGCAATGACTGTGTTAGGAGCTTTTTACTTCATGATGCACTGTAAGTCATCTGAATCAAATCAATGATTCAAACGTCTAGCGACTAAATTATTATCCATACATAAGTTAAGCAATACAGTGAGAGTGGCTTACTTCTAAAATTGATGCCACTTTGAACGTAAATAAGTATTAATGAAATACTACAAACCGTTTTTCATCTACGAAGTGATTAGTGTGTAATATAGGAAATGGCGACAAAGGAGCTGAAAATGTGAACGCCCCTTGTACGTCTTTGATAGAACTTCCAAGCAAATTGTCAGCTTCCATAATAATTCTAGCTACACGCACAAACCTCGAAGAACTAGACATATTAATTATTACCATGAGGTAGAATAAACGTTCGTTTCAAAACAAAAACAAGAAACGCCCGACCTGAGTCACTTTACTTTGCAAGACAATGTAGACACCTACACTGTAAATTCCTTCAACACACCAATTATTTCTATGCGTACTTTCCCTGCTTGGAAGACTGAGTGCCACATAGACAACAGGATATCCGAAGGACATATTTGCAGCTACAGCGAGACGCCACCACTGAACAAATAAGCGTAGCCCTACATGTCTTACAACTGCACAGAGTGGGTTATTACAAACGAGAAATAAATCACGTAACAGCGAGTACGAAAAAATGTCAAATGCAATTAACGTGATGCACTGTTCAACAGCAGAAATAGGATCACCCATTTGAAATAACCTCGTTGAAATTTAGCTGCAGATACGAATGCTAGCTTATAATTTCGCCATTACCTTACACTTGTGTGCATATTTTCTTAAATCTAAATATCTTTTCGCTTCGACTTTACTCCAAATCTTACCTATGCTAAACTGAAACTTCCCAAAAATTTAGCACTTGTCACTTGCATTTCATTACTTCTGATCAGCTGGATCTCCTTAACACCTCACAAGTAATCAGTTGGATTTTCGCAAAATTTTACTGCCAGTCACTATAGGATTATCTTATTACTCACATGGAGTTTCCTCATGCATTGCCTCAACGCAATGGCATATTTCACAAAGTCTTAAGAGTACGACATCGATCAACTATAGCAAGCCCTCTACATATTACAGACAGCCATAACGCTACACATCAACATTTCAAAAGAAATACAAAGTCAATGCAACTACAACGCCTACAAAATAGAATCGCTCTACACGATGAAGCAGATAGCTTATGGATGGCCTATACTTTAATTAAGGAAGAAAAACAATGAACTCTATATATCGTAGCACGTGCGAGGTGAGGTAATGCGACACCTGAATAGCCTCGTACTGTCATTAGTAGTTACAACCGGCAAATATAGCTACAGATAAGTACTCTAC
Source organism: Parhyale hawaiensis (assembly GCA_001587735.2). Lineage (NCBI taxonomy): Eukaryota > Metazoa > Arthropoda > Malacostraca > Amphipoda > Hyalidae > Parhyale > Parhyale hawaiensis. Next base: position 31,387,940 of record LQNS02007215.1, on the reverse strand, counting down.
CAACCAAAATTTGGACTGCCACTTGAGACCTCTTATAAGAACAAAGCCGCAGTGAGCCTTGCAAAACCATCAAATACAGGACGACTGATACGACAAAATGGTATACGCCAGCCATGTATCGAGGGAGGCAAAAATGCACTACGTGTAGATAATTGCTAATGACCAAGCTCCGCACATTGGGTAAGTAATCACTATAGTACAGCAAGTAAGTCATCTACAGCATGAAGCAAACTGTGTGATGTATGGAATGGTGGCACTGGAGAGACGAGATGTCTAGTAGAAGGACAAATACTCCAGCGTTACTCCATCATCGTCATCGGCATCTTCTGACGCGGCGTGAGCCCCTCCATCGGAAGCTGAGTCGCATGCAAGAATTGTCCAAATCACTAAGAATAACGACGCTTGTGTGGTGGAAAGTGCATCCCAAAACCCACCAAGTGAATTGCTATGGTACCACGTGTGACAAACCCATTGACTTCCACTAACTGCAATACATCGATAGACACCTATGCGGCCGACCAAGACACCCCAAGTAAACTACCTATAGGGCACCCGTTAAGTGACACGCTTAGGCTTCTCTGGGTTGCTTGCTACGACACTCTTAACCCAATCGTACAGCGTCACGTTCACGTGTAGAGCACTATTCATACGAGACACATAGTAATCTTTCGGCATTAACTTGTTAAGCACCTTCAGCTGGTGACTGTAACTATAGATACCTATTACGTAAAAGAAATGGTTCAAGTGTATGGCTTGTGTCTCGAAAAAAGCAGTCACCCATTAATAAAAATAAATTATGAATATAGAGTAAACGGAGCAAGTCCTCAGTTAATTCGCGCTGTGGCTGTCACTTCAGCGCATGCGTTGAATGATGCATGTGGCCGAAGATAAAACTATCAACAGGTCTGCATTTCTTCAAAGCAATGGAAAGCACAACATAATTCTGCAAGCGGCACAAGAAGCAGTTCCCTGGAGATTAGCATTCATCGCAAATAGCCTGGAACATATGCAACTAGAACGCCTCGGTGGCGTAAGACCATTTCCCAGGGTGGAAGCAAATTTCATCGCCGACATTTTTTATGGCCAGCTAATCCTAGTTTTCTGGCATGGGTCACATCGAGGACAGCCCACCAGACTACCAGCAAAAAATCATGAAGACAGTTGAACTCCTTCTACCTGTTTTAGGGTAGGGAGCAAATTTCATCGCCGTAATTTTTCATGGCCAGCTCATCCTATTTTTAGTTCTTTTTGCATGCTGGCCAATTGGTCATAATTGGCCAGCTACTTGAGCTGCAAAATACTGTAAAATGTTGTCGCCAAGTACAGGAAATTCGAGCAATAGGCTAACTGTTACTGTGGTTTCTCTCGCGTATAGAATTGGCTATAACGCTGCTAATATTTGTTGGTAAAGTATAATATGTTCTATGAAGAGCACTGTGAACTGAAAATGAAGTGTAAACAAGGCTTTTATCAAGAAAAAGAAGTTAAATCAGGTCGCCGAAACGGAACAAATTTGGCGCTAGTGCTGTGAAAGATTCCACCAGCATGCACTGCAACTTTCTATAGATAATTGCTAAAGTAGTATATATTATGTACTTTAATATATTTATACGCTAGAGCCCACCAGACTCCCAGTAAAAAATCATGGATATAGCTCAACTCCTTCTACCTGTTTTGGGTGGAGAATAAATTTTATTACAGTCATTTTTTATGGCCAGCTATTCCCAGTTTTTAGGCATGGGTCGCATCGAAGGCAACCCACCAGACTCCCTGCAAAAAATTATGAACATTGCTCAACTCCTTCGACCACTTATTGGGTGGACAGACAAATATATATAGAAATATATATGCTTAAATCTTCAACGAAAACATTATCACCTCTTTCACTTCGTTCGCGGGTGATAATAAGCGCTACACTTGTGAAAGTTTCCAAAAAAAGAACAAAAATAGTTGCAGAGCTATGCAGGAATATTCAGGAATGACCAAAGTTATGCTGTAAACGCTAATGGATTCCAGCTTTGTATGACCCACAAATCGAAGCTGTACAAGGTGTCAGGTAAACTAGAGAGACCTATCAACTTTTTATGCAGATAATACAGTGCGACAGGAAAAAAATTATGAATGGGAGTTTGAACAAGAGATGCGTCGAAGCAAAGTGATACAATCCCCTATTGCACAAAGCCTCATGTACACAAGAGGTATTGCGCAATGTTATTCCGGTGAGAAATTACATTTCGATTTTATGCTTTACACATCGCAGCACTGGTTCGTAATTTCCGTCTGTCGAGGCAGCTACAGTAGAGGTGAAGTGTGAGATGCCCAAGAGAAGTCAAGAATTTCGTAAGAAAAATACTACAAATAAGAAGCGTGCAGGAGACTAACGCTTCCGGTCCCTACGTATCTTATAACCATTAGAGCTCCAGTTTAACCACCGCAGCAGCGGACACGAGGCACTAAGGTAGCAGTGATATGAAGTTGATCTCGGCATTACTGCCGGAAGGTCTCAATTTGATGACGTACTCACCAGGGGCGTGTTGCAATCAGGCCTTCGGTGTCACCCGTGCTACACCAGCCTCCTATGCGACGTAGGTTGGGTAACACCGTGTGACATCGATGACAACCCTCCAAAATTGTAGGGTTATGAGCTGGGTAACACTGCCTTTGTTTACAGACATTGACTTTGATACTCAACAATAAGTATTACAAAATGCATGACTGCCATATATCGCTCGAATTCTAGCATGTTAAGCCCTTTAGCGTAGTTTTTTTAACATATTATCCTAAAATAGAGTCAATACAAGGCTCCGCCAGAAATGTTTGTGTACGAGCTTTCCGAAAATTCAGCAACACTTCGTTGGGGCGCTGAGATCGCACGTCGCATTCACTGCTACACGGGTAACACTGGGAGGGTAACACCGGCGTCTGATTGCAACACGAGAAATAAGGCGCAAAGCATCTCAGAGAAACGAAAGGGCGCCTTCCGTGCCCCCCCGCCCCCCTCACACACATGCACGGGGCCAGGTAGAAGTCCCATGGGATAGGTCGCTTCTCACTACCGGCAGCCCACCTGACGGCGCAAAAGGGCAAGTATATAGAAAATCACCAACCTAGCCTTACAAATTAACCTTATCGACAGGAACTGCAGCCAGATGGAACATCCCGGTGGAAAAGTCACCAGGGAACCACGGGGGCCTGAGGCTCCGTAGCTCTATATGAAACTACATTTTCAAAATGGCATAAAAGACTAGTGGTGAGTAAATATGATATTGAAAGTAAGTGGATATGAAGGCCCTGTCACACTACGACGATTTAGCCGGCGTATGCCTGACGTGAAAATTGTGATGACACACGTTGAACTCTCGACGTTTTTTCCATTCTTGGGCGTGTAACTAGCGCGATCATAACGAGTTGCACGTATACAGGACGTATTAGTAACGTACACAGAGCGATTATATAAAATTAAGACAACTTACGTGTGATGTATTTGGGCGCGTTGCCGGCGTTAACGACGTAGGGCAAACCTGTGTCGAACGCGTCTAGCGTATGAATAATGCAGCGCAGCGATTGTCCGACGGACACGTGACGTACCCTATAAAACCACTAATTTATGCACGACGATTCAAAGCAGTATCTGCCTTGTTATCGTAGTGGGAGCATTAGTGTCAAATTCTTCTCAATCATCCCTCTGAAACTTTACAAGGGACGGCTCGGAACTCCAGGATTTTGGCATTATCCACATCTCAGTCAACCTCTTCTGACTCCCTGAAAAAGATTGTGATGAACTGATGATGGCTCAACTATTTTTGCCTTTTGCTGGGGGGACAGACCAACCAACGCAATATTGCTTCAGGGTAAATTGCATATGGCGTTTGCCATTCCCAGATATACATCTATTAGCTATTTTTTTATGTTTTCCAAGATTCCAAAGGTCAAATTGCCTTGGGTACGCTTGATATTATCTCGACGCATTACGACTTGTGAGCAACTTACACATAACGTGACTGAAACGGCGTCAACGATCGCATAACTTATTTCCCACGTACACGGAACGTATGTAGCATACGTTAACATACGTCACCAAATTTTGAGCAAGTTTAAAGTTTTGGACGAGGTCGACGTACTGCATGCAACGTATGTCGGCGTGCTGCAGCGCGCTCTTAGCGTTAAAAAACTTACCCATAACTTATTCAACGTACGCCAGCGTATTTGCCAACGTCGGGCATACGCTGGCTAAATCGTCGTAGTGTGACACGGCCTTGATGAAAGTAAAGAGCCTCATGCGAGTGACAGGTGGAAATGGAGCACAAGCACGGAGGCACCACGCAACCTAGGACGTTATAAGGCAGTCTAGGTTCTTAAAGAAAACTTGCCCCTCAATGCAGATTCTTTGACCTCACACTATACGGTACTGCTTGGCAGGCTGAGCGAACGTTAGAGGAGATGAGTGACGCTGTAACGGTCTACGGTGACGCCAGTCTTGAGCTGGACTAACCTGAAACGAGCGGTCGTCAGGCGGTGGTAGAACGGGACGCAGCTGCGTTTAGACTCAAGGCGCAAATTAAAGCTATGACGCTAAAACAAGGGAAGAACCCATCATTTGCGCAAAGATCATCACAGAACATGAACAGCCGGAGACTTCACCTAGAACGGGTGCATCGTAGCGAGATACTGCCGTGATCTACATAAATTCGTCTTTTACTGCCGAGGCAAAAACTTTATTATTTCACGTAACCACAGTTGAAAACACCAAAATAAAAGTGAAATATTTACAGTGCCAAATGGAAACGAACGTAATCAGAAAACCTGATTTACGAAAAAAAATCAAGCGACAATTCAAAAGTTTCATGAGATGACCAGGGAAAAGTAATCTCCAACACCCTCCTCGGCGTAGGTAATAATAGACCACAATAACAATTTGCAAATCTCGGCTTAACAAAGTGTACTGAAGCACAATCTGCAAATTCAATTCCAACACGGATAGAATAATTGTACCACAGCACACATAATTATTGTTATATTAGTTAGTTTAAATTCCCCTAGCCACAAGAGAAACAAAGGAAAATTACATATACTATGTCGATAGAAATGTGGAACCCATGCACGGAGGGTGTTCCCACACAGGGCCAACGCGTATAAGAACAAACGTCGAGAAAGAAGAAGAACAGAATATTTAAAGCACTGAAGTATCATCAGTATGACAATAAACATAGAAGGAATCAGTGGGCCCGAAGAAAAGAAGTCCGGAAGACCTAGCTACGGCCATGATAGGTGATAAGGTCCCTTTGGGTCGTCGCCTCCCGTTAGGATACGATGGGCGAACCTCACATAATGACCCATCGTATGCCCCCCTGAGGGGCCAATACCGCAAGAAGTTACGCCGTATTAGTGACAACAACTGACGATAACTCGGCAAATACTNGCGGCGAAGACGCCTGGCAATATCTCAGGAGAAATAAATATAGAGCGAGCTGAGGGCGGCGAATGAAGCATGACACAAGTGACCTCGGCAAGCCTTTGTGCATTTCTTTAGACAATTTGCGGCGCTTCTTTTTGAACAAGGGACGCGCAGCTTCAAACAGCTCACCCCGTAGTATTGCTGTATAGTGTAGGCTAACCGAGTTACTGGTAAAGGTATTTACTATAAAAACTAACAACGAACGCTTGGTACTACGTATTTCAAGAACAATCAGCCCACCCGCCGGATGAAACAGCCGAAAGTCAGCAAATCTCCATAAAAAGTAACAGATTGGCACCATTTTGATACCTGCTGCCTAGAGTTCTATCTGTGCCGTTACCGTCGAGCAACACCGGATTAAGTTTTCTCATCACCTAGAAGTAAATTAAGGTAAACTTCTCATAGACCAGCACCAGCATAAGATGGCCCAGTTGTAATAAATCACGAGGAAAACTTACAACAAAATTCGTTCACATTCTAGTAAGTCTGAAGTCAAATCAAACCTGTGAAAATGCATGGGAGTAACATAGTTTAGGCCTTCTTAAGCACGTCGCTAGAGATGTCCTTACAGTCCAAAAAGCTGTTGGCACCTCCACCGCCAAGCACGTGAAGACGGAGGAGTCCAATCGAAATGATATCCCACGATGTTCTCACTATCATCGTCGTAACTTGCTGGCAAAACAATGCAAACACTCGATATTCATGCCGAGTAAAATGAAGAAGAAAGAAAGAAAGGTGTGAGGGGAAGCACATTATAAAGGCACTGAACGAGAAAGCATATTGAAAACTTGCTGAAATTATCCAAGAGAGAACGAATGAACCGTGATGAGAACGACAAGGCAAAAGAAGCACTTAAACCACAGAGGTAGGTAGGTACTAACGCCCCTCTCACGACTGAGCTTTCTAGGTCAGAACTAAAAAAGCTATAGTATAAATATATACTCTCCTGATCAATGTCCAGTATGATCATCTACTGTGTATGAATAAATCTATAGCGAGGCTTGATCAGAGTACCAAATATGATCAATAAGAGTTGATGTGTTGTTAGAGAAGCGCACACAGTCACACCAGGGCCTAGCTATGTATAGCTCCTACTGAGCTCTTTCTCACTTTACCCCAAATCGAAGGAGCTGCACAAAACGCCAACACCATGCAGGCTTTACGTTATAAGTTTTCAAAAAATCCTCACAACTTTACAGACGAGGTAAAACTCACTCGAATTTAGAAGCACAAGATGATAATAATTTGGTAATAATAATGGTATAAGAGTAATAATACTCAGTAAGGTCTAAGGACAATAACTGGATAAGAAAGCATTCTGGATTAGAGCACCAAATTTCACTCAGAAGTGATGGACAAGGCATCGCGTGATGTAATAATAATAAAAAGTCACAAGTTAAACATGCAAACCAGTCTTCGCTTGATGAATGTATGGCAAAAGATAAAAGAGAACTCATGAAGCACAAGTTGCAGGGCTTGGAATGGGGAAGGAGGTCCGAAGTTTGAAGCTGGAGGCCTCGGAGGAGCATGGAAGGGCCATGGTCCAGACTTACCGATGGGTGCAGAGTGGCAGCTACTGGATCTCCTCTCCGACTTGAAGGATTCCGATTCTCGTACGGTGTTGGTGCGGCCACCAGGTGTCGCGGGGGGAGTGGAAGAGGATTGGCTAACAGCAGAGGCTGCTTGTGACGTAACGGAAGACGAAGTTGCGGCGGCAGCGGCGGCCGCTGCTACGGCGGCCATAATCCCACTACCGGCACCTCCAATACTGCCACCACCAGATGGCTTGCTCCCGCCACCAGCGGCGCTCTTAAAACCAGTCATGGCACCTACGACAGACGCGGCTGTAGTTTTGCGTTTGTCCTCCGAAGCCGAGGCGGCACCAGCGGATCCTGAAGCATCGCTTACATGGGGACACCTTACGCTATTCCAGCGGGACACAACAAACGCTAACACAGAAGCAAAACAGGCCCGCACTGCGGTTAGGAAGGGCATCATTTACAGCGCCCCCGCATCAGGTATGACCTAACATGACTCAGACAGAAGGGGGACAGCTCACACTATTTCAATGAGCTAACGCAAACGCCAGCAAGCACACCCACCAGCAAACCAGTCACGTGAGGCATAAATTGAAGCGGTAATATGTAACCAATGCTACCTCGAACCGCAAGAAACTCGTACCTATCGTCACCAAGCACTTATTCAAATAATCTAACATACCACCTCCACTTCTATCAACAACTTCTATGCCAAGAACTGGTGCAATAAAATTAGTTACTAAGACTGTGAAACGAAAGTAAATGAATTTCGTATGAAAAAAATTCAAGTAACCTAACAAAAAATCTAGCAATAGCGAAAATATCACAAATGGTACATTACACTGATGTCTGAAGTATGTATACGCTAGTATTCAGCAGCCGAGTCATGAGAAAACAAAAACTTTCTAATTATAAAACACTAAGAGTTCGAAAAAAATAGGCTCCAATGAGCCCGGCGTAATATACTGAGCACTACCTTTATGATCCTGAACACATCAAACTACATCTGTATTATGAATCACTTTGGCACGAACTTGTGTTCTGTATCACGACACAACCTAGCAACATGAGTATATCCGTCATACATGCAAGCACTGCATGAATCCACAGTGAAATGAATAACAGGACTTCACACGATGTCATGTATAAAAAAGGAGGTGTCTGACGGTTATTACGACATCCCGTCACTGCAATGTGGAAAGTGTAGGAAGAGGAGAGGAAGAAAAGGCAACAACAGGGGTAGGACAAGACAACCAACGACGCCAAGAAAACAATAAACGGCACGCACGAAAACACCACAACAACCACGAGTGACAGAGAGAGAGAGACTCACCTCGTCGAGCAAGCAACGTTGCCAACAGGCATAGCTAGCTCCCAACTTCAGGGCGATCACATGATCGTTAACGCTACGCAGCTACCGCTCGCATTCGCTGATGCATTCCACTGGGCCCACAACAGCAGTAACACTTGAATTTTTCACTTTCGTGCGCAAAGAGCCCGGTATAAAATCGTGCGGTTTATAGTTTCTTCACATTTGTTTGCCACGCGTTTCAGACATTGTGAAATTCCTTCACTTTCGTATGCCACCGATGTGAGAATGCAAGAAGATGATACTTTTTGAGGACCGCGTGGCCAGAACTGGAACCGTAGGAAAGAATGGAGCAAATGGGCGCTTCGAACTTTCTTTTCTCGTTAAGAAAGGCGGGATAAGTGCTATAAATATGGGAATAATATTGCCATGGATAGAATTATTGCTCCCTACGTAGTATGCTAAGCAAAAGAAAAAACTACAAAAATGTTGAAGCTATCCAGACATTATACAATGTCAAAATTCAAAGCTTGTGGAAGCCTGACTAGTTAGAATGGCTAGTCAGACTCCGGGTGTACTCAATCTAGTGAAGATTTAACGCTTCAAAACAAAAAATCTGTAAGGAATCCCCGTAAATGTGAATGACCGGGCAGATAGTCGCTAGATGCCAAGAACATAATGGAGACATTTAGAAATACACGTTTCGAACAAAGATAGCGGGTCCACAGCGGCAACAGTTTTGATAGATTCACGTAGCGGGAGCTAAGGTTCTACAATAAAATTCCCCAGCCCATTTGAAATGCTACTCATACGAAAGTCCCATTCATCACAAACTCTTTGTAGTCCTAACTATATAGGACGGCAGATAATCAAGGATCCAGTTGTTACGTTCACTGTAGAGATAACCCGCTGCCAATTCTCCCGCTGTTTAAAGAATTCGCAAGCGAATCCTCGACACCTAGACCTGCTCTGAAAACCAGACCGAACTACATATCAAAAGCTTTATATCTTGACACAGTCTAGTAGTAGAACATAATCCTCAGGTTTTAGGATACTCCAAAAATTAAAAAGCTTTTTTATTTAATTACCAGCCAACGCACCAATACTAGTGCGACAAAACGTAAAAATTTTCTTTTTTCGAGACATGAGACTCACGATTGTTCTTCAAGTGAAGGCAACTGGTAACCAGTTTGGATTGATACAGTTTAGTTTACCATGACACTGCCTGGCGAATATTTATCAGAATTTAAAATAAAACACCGCTGCATCACACGAGAAACTGTTCAACAAGAACGATTCGGACACTGCAAAGCTAAGAGGACAGCATCAGATATTCATGTCAAATGTAAGCAAAATGACAGCAGAACCGTTCAGATGTAGCCAGATATAAACGACTGTAATATCTTTGCAACCTGTAATTTTCATTTTCGATATTGGAGAGTTTGAGCGGCTTTTCTTTTTTACAACGGAAATTATTACTACTTAACCGGAATATATCCAGTATTAATCTCAAGCTGAAATGTTGAACACAAGTAACCAATTTGATGCGGGGGAAAATCCTACCTTAGGAAAAAGAAATATTTATTTAGAAAACCCTCAAGCCAGATAAGGAGGCACAGTTCGTCACAGCAGTTAGATATAACGAACACAATAGACGTTCTGAACATAAATAAAAAAGGTTCGACATAGTTACCACCACAAATTAACATTTGTGGTGGTGTAAACCACTACCAAAAGCCAGACGGTAACCAGCTTGCATGCAAGAGCGATTACTTTACTTAATGAACCCATTTATGGCGAATCATTTTCATGGGTATCGCACGGATAACACTATACTAGACGTAAAACGGGTTAACTAAACACCCATTAACGCAAAATCAATATACCTGTGTAAGTCCCGTTACATCTCTCTTCGCGGTGCATCCCCGGATGTAAGAGAAAATTCACAAACCCAGCGATATTTCGGGACTCTATAGCTATCTCTCACCAAACGTAGCTTCAACACAAATTTTGAGTCACAGGATAGCAAGATGAACTTAACCCTTAAATGCCTGATTTAATCATAGCACACCCGTAGAAATAACACTATTGGTATATGTTGCATATATGGCACGCTATGCATTTAAGGGTTAAAATATGGAAAGGACTACGAAACTAACAGATCTAGTTTTTATTTTCCTGCTGATGAACGTTAAATGAAAAACAGCCCAAATGTGTTTAGAAAATAGGAACTGTCCATCCATTTTGAAGCCGTAATTACTTTCGTAACTTTAGAACTAACCACTTACTCTCAAAAACAGTGCATCAATAGAAGCGCTACGGACCCAACACTTTAGTTAGTTTCTCCTGATACCGACCCTATTACTTATGTCTGGAAAGTTTCGACCCAAGGCATACATATCTCAGGAGCTGAAATATGTGGAGGCCGTTGAAGGAACAGATCATACTCTTCATTTAACTAGACTCACTAAAAACAGAGATTCGCTCTCGATTCACATATAGCTTTCCAAAACAACCAACGAGGAAGAAGAAACGTTTGGCCACGAACTGAGGAGTGACACCTATACCCTTCGAACAGCTGCTGACCATCATAGAAGAGATGTTACCTATCATCTCACACAGTCAATACGTGAATCTGTTACACCAAGACTCATATATAACACAAATCGCCTTGTAAATAAACCCATATCTGAGGTCACTCTCATGACAGCGTATAAAAAGTTTATCCATTGCTATTACACAACATTCGATAACAGAAATAAATATGCCAGCGAGAGTAGAGCATATTAATTTCCTTTTGCCTTTCCAACTACAAGAAATACAAGACTCGCCTCTGCGCAGCGGGTAGCCTTAAGTACAGTTTTGTTAACATCACAATTTTTAGAGCAAAATCACCTGAACTACGTCCAAACACTACAACTTGGTAAAAAAAAACTAAAATAAAAACGCGAGTTCGATACGATTTCCCTATCCAATTAACAGCCTTTACGGAGATCATTGTATTCGCAATTCGAGATCAGCAAATCCTGCTAACGCAAAAAAATCCAGTGTATGCCACTCAAACGCTGTTAAAATTGAAAGTAATATCTTACTAGAGATTAAAAATCAAAAGACAGCTTGCAATACTATGCAGTGAAACAGGGAACCTATTTTATGTATAGCGCAAATTATATATGAAATGAAAGCCGAAAAAAGAGTTTTGAGGAGATTAAGAGAATACTTCGTCATTTTCACTCAAGCAGATAATGAACTACGCGCCTAGCTGTTCCATAAACGGTGAAAATATTACTTCAAAATTTGATTAGGTTGACACAGAAGATAACTTATACGCTACATTTACCAGATGAATCTCGAATTGAATGACTTTTCTTTGAGGAAGAAAGTAAAGATCCAGAACTGCATGGGCCAAAATTAGCCTACGCTTTGTCGCCTAGTGAAGCGTTAATGTTCAAAACATCCAAAATAGTAGTAAAAAATAACATTAGCGAGAAACAAAAACAGTATTGGTGGTAGTGATAATGAAATCGATCTGACTAATCAAGCGGACCAAATAGCTCACATGGATACAAAAAAAAAAACATAAGAGGGTGAACTGAAACGATAAATCAATTTTCTTGGTAAAGTAGCACTGAACGTGAGAAAAGATGTGAAGCGCTCACAGCTAATACGGAAGCTATGAAGAAATATAAGCTATACGAAGATGAAGGAAATTGTAAGATAAGGAAAAAAACCATACCTTCTAAATCTCTGGCGATTACAGTAGAGCTCCTGTCCACCTGGCTCTTGCATTTGTCTGGAGGAGAATGTGAGCATGGCATTATGCCGTGACCATCACAACACAAACCTCCATGCAGAGGTGGGCGCTAGTGGTTACTCGCGGCCCAGCCACAAGGGTGAATATAGGCCGGAGGGCCGCAGGAAATAAGGACCAACGGCGTGTTTAGACCCCTGCGGCTGGGCTGCAAACTACCCACCCCTGCAAACCTCAACTACATTCCCAACTCACCGCATACCGATGAAGCGCCACCACCAACCAGTAGCGAAGAACCGATGGGTACGAGCGCATGTGCTCTCGAGGTCACACCAATAGCGTCTGTCGTTAAGAACAACCTAAACACGAAGACAGGCCTAACTTCCACCATAAAACAAACACGGTAAAACAAGCCAACGAACATAAGCAATCGTGAATGTAAATAAAAATCAAAGAGGGCAGACACCACGTCATCACTTCTGGACGGAGCAATCCAATGCAAGGCGATGAGATGCTAAGGTTTTAGGTTAAGGAACGGTAATGTGTATCTCCATGAAATTTAACCATATTTAGTGATCAAACGTTAAGACATTTTATGTAGTACAGTTAATGGTCAGTATTAGGAATAACACGGCTTCACCAAACAGTATCAACCCAACAAAGAAGTGTGGCAGGTCTCAGTGGCGCCAAGGAAGATAAAAAATACAAAAAATGTAAATTCTTATCATATACAATTTTGAGATGGCTGCTTAGTTTGCTATTTGCATATTAAGCTATTTGCACTGTAATAATTTCACACCAAACCCAGTCACCATGCTATGATCTAATAACCAAACTCACGACTGGTGAAGCACCTGAACATTAATGGGTGTGAAGCAAGTTAAATGAAGGCTGAAGAACAAAAAAAAATCACAGTCAGAACAAGAATGCCCATATTCCAAAAACAATAAGAGAGGCTTCAGTTGAGTATGGTTCACAGTTAATGAACTTGAGAAAAAGGAGGGCGTGGATGCACAAATATACTAACAGCTTTCCAAATGGAATATCCAGAAAAGAAAGGTGGTATACAAGGTCTGTCCAAGTCTAAACCAGCACTAGTAAAGTTCATGCGGATCGCACGGTAGAGAAACATGTAACAACTCAGACTACACGGAACTTGGAGAAACGAAGGGACAAAGTACAAAAACAATCACGCGAAACAACTCCAATATGAGAAACAAGAGGTGGGGTGAGTATAAAATGACCCAAACCGAACAAATTTACGTTTAAGATAATGTAAAATGTTGTTCTGAAGCTCATCGACAATGTACATGTTGCAAGGCAACAATTCGTTTAATCGAATTTCATATATTGAAAAAGTTCTATATTATTCACATTTTCACAGAGAATATATCGTAAAAATGAAGATATCTATGACTTACATAATAATTTATTTCTATACTCAGTATCAGTTTTAATTTACTGAATAATGATATGCGCTTCCAAAGATGTAAACTTTACATGACAAAGTTACTGTTTGCTCAAGCGTACTCAAAAAAAGGCGGCTACATTTTGCCTAATATAACAGAAACGGAGAAAGAAAACTTTTCAAATTTAGTTGATACAGAAGTGGTTTCTGGAGTGTCGGCTTCTCGAGCCATGTTACACAGTGTGAATATACATATATGGTATAGCAAACGACTGTCTCAAAATTCATACCATATTTTACATTAAGAATTGCAAGAAGTTTAGTTTTTTTACGCCACATATTCTATCACTATAAAAATCAATACTTCCGCCCTCATGAACGGCAAGAACTAGAATATAAAGTGCAGCGTCCAGTTGTCTGTGTCTTAATATGAAACTGACAAATTTTCGACAAGAAATAACAGGACAAGGAGTGTTGCGTTTTATGGTTTTAATAAATGTTACAATATCCCTGCCAACTCATGAGAACCACAACAAACACCTACAGACAATACTTTTGATGTTTTATGTGAGGGACTACCGGCTACTAGAAAAAAATGGCAGCATTATATATTTTCTAAGTCAACAAAAATCATCCAAGTGTCAGCTTATAATTCGCGTGAAACTGCGATTGCCTACCGTAAATTACAAACAAAGCATCCCATCGGAAAATACACTTGTTGTGAGATAGCAATTCGTCAAAACCAATCACTTAGGGCATACACTCAATGACACAAGGGTAGCTTAACATAAATCTAAGAGGAAGTGAATGGATGTAGCAAAAAATAAAAATCTATTGCTTTGAGTAGAATATGGGCCTAATTTTTAATTTATCTAATCGATGTAATGTGAATAGAATATCGTACGCATTACTTGAAGCAGTTTGCAAAGGGAAACAGTATGCTGAAAGAATGGCATGCGTCAGGGTGGGCCTAAGTTCTCGTACGTATTTCATTTTTCTGCATTTGCTTTCATCACTATAATATACATACAATACGAGACTTGACAATGCTAATATTTCCGACAAAGGCAAGTTAGCGCTCTCTCAACTAGTCAGGGATTCCGCCGTACACATCCCAAGAAATTGGTAATAATTCTACGTATGATACACATACCATTTCATGAGGAATTTGAAATGACAAAAATCCTAACATAATTTGACTATGAAAAGTTCAAGAACCGTATTAAAATCAAAAGTTTAGCAATAGAAAGAACAATTAAGAGAGCGCATGTGTGAGCGCATATACGCAATACATATATGCGGCTTATTCCTCTCCTCCAAGCATACAGTCTAGGACTCCCTAGTCTAAAACCTTAGCACATCTAAGCGTCCAAAAACTGTTATTTGCACTTAAAAACCCTCAATCAATTCGCGATTTTACAAAATAGTTTTTCATACCAATGACGTTTTTCGTCAAGATTTAGAAACGAGCAGCATGCTGCACGTTTTTCATGCTCCAAGTTCACCTCCCTAATTCCCTATGTTAACCTAAGCCCAACACAACTGCACGGCGGACCAGCGACCTCAAAATTAAACCCATGACAAATACAATGGAGCGTGACAGGACATTTTCATAATTCTTCCGGCATTTATATAGCGACAAAAATTTATTAATCAGTGATGAAAAAAATCGTAGACCACAAGGGACACTATGAGAGCAAAAAAGAACCACGACTCAAGTAGTGTTCTAACCTAACTAATATTACAGAGACGAGTAAAATCTTGAAAAAGGTGGATAGTGCGAGTAGCTCGACCGTAAGCAGAAACCATCGAACTGCGACGAAGGAACACATGGAGTTGCATCATGGCAATTCCGTCTCCGGTGGTGTGAGGCTCTATTGAATAAATTCACTGTATCAGCTGCAGAACTCGGGACTGACAAAATATATCTCCAACTTACCGCTCCGTCAAATACACATGAGCGTCGCAAGAACTTTATAAAGGGAAAATCGAGAAAAAGTGGTGCTCAAAGTTGTAAAAAATCATTCAAATCTGAATCGGTGCGCAAAAAATAGAGCAAGCACCTGAAAATTGCAAAATATATATTATGCAATTATCGAACTGCTCAAGAGAAAACTTCTGCGTGGTACCCATAAAACCAGTGGAAAACCTTATCATATAGAGTATATATATATTGTACTAAGAGAATGCGTTTATGAGGGATCGTGCAATATTGGGACTTGAGGTCGTTCCTTAATTCAAATTCAAATTGGTGAAAAGAACACTTACCTCAATTGGCAAAAATACTGTCAGTAGAATTCATGCACAATATTGCTATTACGAGCGGGTTCGTAAAAAGTTCATTGCAAAATAGATATGAAAAATATAACAAAATCACGGCATCACCGTCACACAAATCGTGTATTGCCTACAGGGGACGGTTAGTTAGTCATTAGAGACGTAGGTACGTAATAGTAAAAACCCTTCAAAAGTTCAAGATTCATGTTTCGCCACAGCATTTTACGTACAAAATTAAAAATAATGTGCTAGCAAACTTGGTGAAATTGCACTCTTAGGCTAGAGCGGGTTTGGTTGTGCCAAGACATGTTAAAAATTTGAGAAATAATGGTTTTAAGGACATGACGAATGGAAAACATGCGGAATGATGCGCAGTGGGTGGGAATTTGAAGCAGACAATACGGACAAAAAAGGTCAATTAACAGTACGGTGCAAATTAACGGTAACAAATCGCAGAGTAAGAAAGCATGCCCTTCTACCGAAAAAAATAAACTCATCATTAATGTAAGTATTAAAAAAAAAAGCGTAGCAGCACGAGCAAAGTATACGTGAATATAACAAAAATAATGAAAAAAAGCACAGTAACGCGCTCGATAAATTAGTTCTAAAACCTAGTCGTTAGTTTATGTACCTAATATAATTAGGCAGGACTAGGAAGCTAGCGTTGGCGTTCATATTTGCTATACTGATAATAATTTACTACAACACAAGGGCTGTACAATAGTAACACATGTAGATACTGAGGCAACCACTATATAAGCATATGGGACTGGGACCGAAAGCTCTATAGAGAAGGCGTTCAATAACAACTACTGATAATTCAATGCCATAAGGTAAAACATTGTTATGAGGCAGCCCACATATTTACAGTAGTGCATAGCAGGGAAGAGCTACCGGTAACAAATTACCGTTCCTAAGCTCGGCCCAAAGAAAGAATATTGACACCTTCTACAGGAACTTATATTTAAGTATGAACAATTTGTAATTTGGAGTATGACTATGAAAAGGCAATTTATTTAAAGTTTAAACAAAAATATGTCCCTCGAATTGGAATTTTTCACATTTTTGTTGGGGTTTCAAAAATTTACAGTTTTGTTCCCTATTTTTGGAATAGTATTTAAGAGTGCCTAAAGGCGAGCCGACAGCAAAAACCATACTGTGCTGGTAAAACTATTAAAGTCAACTTTGACAGCACCCTCCGCTGGGAAACCAACGCCCACTGGTTCGTGCGCTAGACATAGGCCAACTGGCCCCAGAGGAGTAAGTGCAGCTGTGCCGACTACGCGAACTATGGCGCCGAAACGAAGGTTCAACGACTCGCCACCCCCCATCCTACCCTGGGGTAAGTACCCAGACGATAGCTATGCGCACCAGGTAAATTTGCTGGCCTCTACTCTCAGAATTTTAATTCAATTTGTGGAAGAATCCAATATTACATATAAATAATGTGCATGAAGAAACGCTTGCAGATTCCTCCAGCTTTCCTACCAATATCTGCTGAAAATCTAATACGGTTGACTGAACTGTAGATGTAATACAAATAGTTATAACGTAAAAAAGAGTCAGCCCTAATGTAAAATCACAGCTTATACAAGTACGCTTGGTGAATAGGAACCAACTCGGCACAAAAAGAAAGATATCCTTTAAGGCCTATCTAAAGTTAGAGTAACCTCTATAGTCCTCCCAAAGAGCGATTCCCATTGTATATGAAAAGTAAACTTAAGGAATCTAATCTTGTGTGGCTTCTAGATCATCCTCCACCCCATATGGAATATTTCACTTTAATCACCGGCTGTGAACCTCAAATTGAATGAAAAGAGTATGGAAGGGTACGGAAGTATCATTACCTAGGACAAGTATAATTACTGGGTTACAATACTTTGCTCCAGAGTGAAAATGTTGGGCCCGAAGATAGGTCAGTGCGGTAGAACTATACATATCGAACTGGAAACCATGTAAAATAAAAAAATAAAATAAGAGGTGCGATATTCTTTAGTAGAAAATCAAATTGAAAGAGGAAAAACCTAACGAGGCTAGGAGATAAATAGAATTACTGCCGTAGCTTCACGTCGATTTCGTGGTACAAGCAATTCAAGCACTCAGACAAGATAAAAATATGTTAATAACGTCATAAAACGTGAACACACAAAATTTATGGTTAGTTTCGAACCTTTAGCATGTTGAACGTAACGAAAAAAGACTAAAAAGCTGTAAAGAAATTTAGAATTTTATCTACACACTTTTGAAAACTTTTTCACGCTAAATGCATTGAAAAGTAGTAATCTTTAAGACAAATATTTTAATACAAATGAAGTACCAGTACAATTTGGAAAACTAGGTCACGAAAAACGAGATGATGTGATATAAAAGTGTAAAATCTAAAGGTGAAAACAAAAAAGTCATTGGTACAGTATTGAAAATATCAGGACAAAGTGATAGAATAGTGATAAACATAACTTAAGTCACTAGAGAGTGATATAAAAATATGAAACCAAAATATAAGTCTAGCGCTTTTTTTCAAAATTGCATCATAACAAACGTATCGCGAGTGTTCAATAAGCGAATTTAAAAGTGGAAAAGAAAACTCTATCGAGAACGTTTTGAAAACCACATGTGAAACGCATTAAAAAGTGATTTAAAAAATCGAGTTAATCTACCAGCTGTGGCAGTATTTTGGCCGGTGTAGGTAGTAGAAAGGTGGGTCGATGAACTGGACTTGGATGAGCAGTTCGGTTTGTTACCAGCTGGCGGTTGGAGCAATGGGAGACTGCCTAACCGAAGGAGTGGAGCTGCTGCGGACCGCGGCCCCCCTCGCGGTGGCCCGTGTACTGATACTAAAGTAAGGTTAGTAGTGAAAGTCCTACTGCTACAATATAAGCAGCAGAAACTCGGGCGGTCTATAAGTTAAGTTACTAGTACTGATGCAAGGTTAGTTGGCAAACCATACAGCTAGGATATTAGCATACGTAGATCAGAAATTCGGGGCAGACTATAAGTCAATTTGCTGATACTGAATATTACTGATGCAAAGTTAGTTGCACAAGCCTTTGCTAGGATATTAGGCTTTTACGTCCATGACAAATAAAGATAAAATGACTACTGACTACGCTGTTTCTATCCAAACGAAAAGTACATACAGCGCCAATTCACTTTCTCCAAAGGTTCATTGGAACACTAGTGATTCTTGAACTCTCTCTAGCCAAGACAACGAGGTTTCAAGAAAAAAAAAAGCGTTGCAGCGTAGAAAGAAAAACGAAGAAGTATACCGATGAGTACCATGTACGGGAACCGCAAGTCGTGTTTATGGGCAATAATTTCACTAACAAATGAATGGGAAAAATCAATGTTTTAGTGCATGTGACGAGCATAACTATCAAATATTAAAGAGCTAATTCAGTTTCACAGCTTGATTTCTCACTTGAGAAGAAACACGTATTGAGTAAGGGTAGCCAACATAACTTGAAAATACCATTCGGCAAACTGAATCTTAAATTTTCAACTCTGTCCTTCAAATAGCGTTGATACATTTCAATCAAAAGTCAATATCCTACAACTGGAATATGCCACTCGGCAACAACTTCAATTCAAAAGGAAGCAAAACCTGTTATCCGCAACTGAAAGTAGATCCGAACGTATAGTTTCGAATAATTAACCTGAGGACAATCTTTTACTTCAAATTTAACGTTGAAAACTACATCAATCAGCATAAGGATGTACCTTGGGGCTACACGAAAGTTACAAGGTAACAAAGGTACATGGCGTTTGGTGAAAGAATGAAAGTAAGAGTTTCACCAAATGCAATGCAATATGGTGTAAAAAGCGGGTGTTCAACGTAACGCTTTGAAGCTGCAGAAACTTTCCCCAATTAAGTAATTCGAAGCCTTGTCGAGTATTTTTGATGGTACCTGAATTATTTCATCATGCAATGATGCTGTCCCCGCAACGTAGACCGATTTAAAACGATGATGACTGAACAACCATAATGTTCCGCTACAGCAGTGACACCTTTGGGTCAAACACAAACCCACTTTCAACAAGCTTAGTTGATCTGAGTTGGTTATCAGCTTAGTCAAGTGTCCCACGATGAGAACACTACCTTTGCTATACAGTATACATATAGTCACATTTTAAACAAGCTTAGCTAATCTGATATGACTCAACGAATAACATACATATACCACGATGGTAATGCTAATTTTGTTGCAAATATAAACCTATTTTCCACAAGTTCTGCGGATCCGCAAGCGACTAACTAGAACAATGTACGAGGATGAAAATGACACCTTCTATGCCTCGACATTAAACTTTCAAAATCAACCGTCTAGCAACTGGTCATCCCCGAACTTTATGTAACGACCTCCTACCATTAACTTTACACAGGCATAGATCGCTAAGAATATACTACGTTAAGCAACAAACAAGCAGGCTATAGCGGCATGCAGATGTAATTTATTGAGAGTATTTATTTGTGAATATAACTACTTTAGTGAAATGTTACTAGCTAAGCAAAAATACTCAAATACATGATGGGGACAAAATAAGTTGTTTTTAATTGTGACTACAAAAAATAATAATAAAAGAAATGTTTAGTAATATACTTCCATTTTTTAAATACCAGCATGAATTATTCTCGTTATAGTGAACATGTGTGACAGAGGTATGAATCCTTTGTACAGAAAGATTTTTTATTTCAGCTATCCAAATTCCTCAGAAATAACTTCAACAGATGGAAAATTTTGCATAGGAATGCGACAAGGTAGTTCAAGTGACAAATCCTCATACACTACAAACAAACTGTACTTTCTGACAGCCAATTCAGGTAAGTTAGAGAGGCGAAACTCGCAATTTGGAGGGCTAATACGATAAGTGCAGTCACGCCTAAGTTTATACCGAAGGTGTTATTGCGATCGACATATTAGCCCTCCAGTTATTGCGCTAGACATATTAGCCCTCCAATTGTAATCTTATGATGCAATGCAAGCAAGAACTGATCGTGCTTGGACGATCATCTCTTAGGCTTAGCGGAGTCTTTTCGCCTCTTTCTTTTCATCTTTAGATATCTAAATGATATGATGTAATGACAACGCTTATCGAGGACCAGAGCGTTAGTTCCGGCTGCTCTATGGGAATAGGTTAGTTGATCCGTCTACTGTCAACTGTCTAATCTAATATAATGTAATTTTCTGAAATGAAATTCATTCCGGAATGCCTGATGCAATTTCGTTCGTCAATTCTATTTGTTTTGCTGCAGGTCGACAAAATACCGCAAAAATTCTCCATTCTCGCAAGCTTCCCATTAATTAGTGATGAAACTATACATAAGGGAGCGTATGCCTCAAAATTACTGAGAGCTGCAAGTTTCTTCAAAAATTTCGAATTCGAGCTTCTTCCCTGGGGCGAGCTACAAAAGACAAAAATTAGTCGACACTTGTTCGCTGTATCTATGTTAACATATATGGTTGTACCTAACATGAGCTAATTGTGTTTTTGAACTGATCAATATAGGATGCTACCATGGCATTCCGTGCTCAAACATTTGGAAATTATATAGTTCTATTTAGAGTTTAGACCTCCCTGTCCAGGGGCGGCTATGGTGATGCAGAGGAAGGAAGAAATAACTTTGGCATGATGTATGTCAAGGAGACAAACCCATAAACTTAGGAAAGGCCCCCACGCATATTGGATAAGGTGCAGAATTCCTGACAAATATTTCGACACGAGACGCAAGGTCAAGCTAGGCTAAAAAATAAATACTGTATATATTTTCGGATGGGCAAAAAGTGGATGTCATTGACTTCTGAAAAAGTAACGGCCCTACAAACTATAGTAACAGGGCACGAAGCAAATCAAGCAATAAGTGAAGGGCTCATTCAAGAGCTCATCAAAAAATATACCTCTTTTGAAAAATAATAACGATATTGATGCACAAATGTACATTAACATTTGAAAAACGGTTAATGTATCTCAGCAGCGAACTTTAAAGCCAAAAGGTCATAGGGTAATGTAGCGTTGATATTGGCGAATGGTGGTGAGAGCTGAGAAGAGGACTCAGGCGTTCATTGCATTATTACAACCTACCGCGTTACGGACAGCAGAAGGTAGCACCATGGGACTATCAACAGGGAACGCCGAGCAAATCAATTCACTTTGAATTAAACCTTCAATAGAATGAACTCTGTGTACCACATGAAGCGAGAGAACACAACAACCCTTTCAACTAAGAACTGAAACGAGAGCCACTGAAATTTACGTATCGAATTCAATGCAACCCAGAAAGTTTAATTTTTTTCAGCATGCAGTCACCGCTAATGTTATGATACTATTTGATGTACTCACAGCGTGAGCTATCAGGCGTATCTGCCAGCTTGGTATCAGACCTTCCCGCCACTCGACAGACTTACAAGTGGTTTGGAACAGAAACATGAGATTCCCTATGTGTGTTAAGACGTGGCTGTATCATCACAGGTGCAGGGTTTTTCGGGAGTCGAAGTAAGCCGACTTCTTCGAGATATCTCATAGCATATAAATAGGTAGGCCTGTAGTTTGTGCGCGTACCTACATCTATAAGTAGATATAACGTCGAGAGGTCACCGCTGCATGTCTTCCTTGGTTTATTCAAATATGTACTTTTTTGCCTTAATGGTGGTACGATAGAATGTATTGTTCAATTTACAAAGACTACTGATGAAAGAAATATTTAAGGTTCCCAATAAGTAAATAAATAAAATACAACGTACTGGTTGCTAAGCGAGAGACCAATAGGTGAAGAAAGTGATGGAGACATATTAACCTTACAAGGTATACAACACATACGGAGGAACACAGACGCACGAAATAGAGACAGATGCAACTACAACCGTCCAACAGGGAATAATATTAAAATTACCATGAGAAAGAAGAAAAAATCCCATGACACGCCAAGAAGGATATAAATGGAGGAGGCNCAAGGTACAACACATACGGAGGAACACAGACGCACGAAATAGAGACAGATGCAACTACAACCGTCCAACAGGGAATAATATTAAAATTACCATGAGAAAGAAGAAAAAATCCCATGACACGCCAAGAAGGATATAAATGGAGGAGGGAGGCAAGTGTTCTACCATTCATGGAAAGATACAAAATGGAATGAACAGTCAAGTGGGGTGATTAAATGGAAGGAAAGACTAACATACACATAGGGGATGTTATTTCCACATATACGCCCATGTATGAAATGGGAGGATACACCAAAGTCGGATAGGACACACACATATAGCATGCGCATACAAAAATAAGACGACCATAAAAAGAACACACACAACGAAGAATAAAAAATATTGCACTGATATTGCTTAACAGAATGTGAAAGGGGACCCATTTTTAGGATAATTATTGGAAAGGGAGGAAGGGAGGCCACAATTGGAACGGGGCCAGAGGAAGGGAGAGAAAGAGAGAGAGTGGAAACAAAGCACGAAGAGAAGCTTACAGCGTAAGACAAAAGTTCAGAAGAAGAAAATTAAAAGAGGAACCTGAGGAGCAAATTAGTAATCAGCCTCGAACACAAGTTGTATATTTAATCAGTGTTGTTTATATTAATTATGCAAATTGTGTATCCTGCGTTGGTTTACTGATACACAACTGCTTGCGAAACTACAGCAGAGGAATTCTGATTCATATACGTGGACACAGTGTACAGGTGACACATATACGTGACGCACGGCACAATTGTGGCACAGATACGTGACGCACGACACAGTTGTGGCACAGATACGTGACGCACGACACAATTGTGGCACAGATACGTGACGCACGATCCAACTGTGACACAGATACGTGGCGCACGACACACGTGACGCACGAACGTGTCACACGCACGGGCAACACTCGTGCCATTCGTACAACATCTACACACGTATCTCATTCAACATGGATGTTTTCACATGCACTCAATGAGATGCTCGATTACAGACAGCGTAAATAATTGTACAGATAATTGTAACTATTAGCACTAATATTATCATTATAATTATGTCCATTAATTTTCTTATGGTTATAATTTAGCACTGTATGAATAAAGCGGGGAATAAAGCCCTGAGTGTGAGGGAATTTGGGGAAGGAATATGGTACATGAGAGGACATTAAAACAAGGGGATTGTATTGATTGCGACAGCAACTTTTTATACTTGACCAACTTATATTTATATAAATATATATATAAGAAATGGAGAGAGAGAGAGAAATGGTGAAATATTAATTCCTGTGTTTTATAGGGAACCAACTCGTCTGGCATCCATTGCGGGTGTCCTCAATTCATTGCATCCAACAAGTACGTTCGTATTAAATGAATTTAGTGTCGAAATGTTGATTTATTAAATACTGTAAAAAGGATACGAATGCACTATGATGAACACTATGGTTAATTACAAAGTAAAACTGGGCTTTTCATAACGGAGGCGTTGTTAAGAGAAGAAGAAACCAGGTACTTGTAGTATGTGTAGAGAAAAATAAACGGGCCATGCACGGAAGATGGCGGCGTATGGAAACAGCGAGATAAAAAAAAAGAAGTACGTGATATTTGGAAGGGCAGTAATAGGATAGGAATTTTCATTTCAGACTTAACTTTCATTAGCAAAGAAGCATATTCTTCACTGCAGTAAACTAATAGATAACTTTTGTTTTTAACTAAAATTAATTTTTCGCTGTAATGCATTGCATGTCTTAAGAGATAATGTAATGAGACCAAAGTGAAAAAACTAATTTTGAAAACAAAACAACTTTCAGAACAGTCAAAAAGCCATTCTTAAAAGCTCTCAAAGATTGAGTGCTTTGCAAGTCGACCAACACGTAACAAAGTGTCGACGAATTTACGAGCTTAAACTTGAAAAAAAAACGCACAAGTCATACGAAATTTAAAGAACAATTTAAATTAATCCCCTAGCTAAAGCAGACAATTCTTGTTCAAGACAATGGATGCCAGATTAGAGTATAGGAAATGATGTGGACCTGTAAATGAATTGTTAAATTAACATTAGCAACACAATAGTCGCCAATTCCCCTACTCCCCGCAGTCATACAGATCAGACAGACAGGCAGAATAACAGCGATAATAATGAACTGCACTCAACAAAAGCCTATGTTAGTGATAACAATTATACCACATTCTAAATAATAACAAATACTCTCATGCTATATAAACTTTAGCGACTACTTTTTATTCTTAATTTTCAAACTTTGTAGTAGAAACATTTGTTTAATTATCAGCCTGCAGTATTATCCACAGTGACAGCACTTGTCCATAACTAAATATAAACTGCCACAAAGAAAAAAATACAACACCGTAAGAACGAAACATATTCAGGACATAGTAGATTATTACAGTGATTTTTCAAATACAAACGGTACCAAGGTGCCAGGAAAGTAGATTACAATTATTTCATGGGGAGCAGCAAACAAACATAAAAAATCATAGGAAACAGGAAACGAATAATTTACGCGTTGGCAACAAATTAAGGTGAACATTACAATGGAAGGTTAAAACTAGGGTGACGAAGAATAACCCTACTTTCGTCTGCTGTAAAGCTTTCGAATTAGTTCGAAATCAGCATCAGACAACGAAATCAGAACGCCAGCAAAACTTTTGGACTTAAGGCTATAGAAAGCTCTGTCATAGCTACCAACAACGTATCAGTAGCATTCCCATTCAAGTATAAAATGTTAACTTACAAGTACTGGCAGAACATTCACGAGAAAAATTATAGGAAGCATAAATTTCTGAAAAAAGTAAAACTGTTGACTAAAGAATGAAGTATGCGGGAATAAAACAATATTAATAATCCAAACCTAGGAAAATAATGCAACAATATCGTAAATAAGCCAGCGATTTTTTTTTTTTTTGTGAGGCAAAGCAGCCGCGCAAAAATCTAAGGATCTGAGGCAAGCTAAGCAGCCCCGGGGGTAAAAACGGAAAGATTTGCGGCATGTGAAACTATCCGAAAATAAAAATTGAAGAACTTTTGGTAAGGGTAGTAATCCTGGAATATATATAACGTTCCTGGTAAGTGAAGAATCCTGTAGGTGCTGCACGGATAGTTCTAAGCACCATAACAGCCGAGTAAGATATGCATCATTTTCAACGAAGGAAGCTCGCCAACAGTACAGAGTTACTTTGTGGCTAGCGCAGTCAACTCGAACATGCTGCAGGGCCATACTGCCACTGCAAGTGTGAGTGCAATAACAAGACGTAAGAGGCGAGAAAACCGTCAATAGATTTATATTATTGCCACCGTAAGCACAAAAACTGACGAGGGAGGTGGGAGGGATATTAAACGATCCTAAAAAGCGGTGACGAAAACATGGAAAGGGTACAGGATGAAAAAATAGGGTTAAGCGCCAAAGGCAAGGACTGTAAAAGTAAAGACTCTTGGTGGGTACATAAAATAACTGGCATAAGCACATCAAACATCATTGGTGGTGAAAAAACACCGGCAGAGGAAACCAAAATTCGCACGCACTCTACCAAAATTTTTAGACGTCCCAGAAGCTAAAAACTTGAATGGGCAGCAACGATAATATGCGCTGGGTAGCAATTCAACACAAATANCACATCAAACATCACTGGTGGTGAAAAAACACCGGCAGAGGAAACCAAAATTCGCACGCACTCTACCAAAATTTTTAGACGTCCCAGAAGCTAAAAACTTGAATGGGCAGCAACGATAATATGCGCTGGGTAGCAATTGAACACAAATAAATGACGAAAACGAGAATTTCAACAAAGTGAAATGCGTCATGAATTTGGGGAAAAAATGAAGGGAAAAAATGAAGGGGAAAAAATGAAGGGGAAAAAACTTCAGTTTAGGGCTCAAAAAATAAGGGAACAGGGTAAGGAATTTGGGCGGATGCGCAGATAAGAAAAAGGCACAAAATATCGCGTGATGCCACGAGAACTAACAAGTATAAAAGGTACAAATATCACAATAAAATAAAGACAAGCATAGAACAGGGAAGGGCGGACAAATAAAGAAATAAATAACGAAAGACAAAGTTGGTGCAAGCTTAAGAAACAAAATACAAATGCAAAAAAAAAAAAAATCTCGGCGAAGAAAAGAACTGAATTATAAAGGTTAAAAAACGCGCGAGCGCAAAAAAAAAAATCAAGTAAAGTCCGAAAAATATTGGGCGCGAGTGCAAAAAAATTTCCGATAGCGAAGAAAATTGCCTAAATCATCTTGATATAGGAAATAGAAGCGACACTAATGGACGGCCAGTAAATGTTACGGAAATAGCAGAGGGCCATGGGTCCCAACAGTGAATATGTTGCGGAAAATACAAACGCCCAGGATATAAAGTAACAACAGGTTTAGAGCAGCGTAACAAGCGAAAAAACAAGACTGTTAATATTCGAATTTGGTTGAAAAACTTGTCCAGAGCTTGTGCGCAAACACGATATGCTAATGTACATGAGAGGTAAACAGGGTAAAGATACAGCACGGCAACAAGACGGAAATTAACGATAAAGTAAACGGGGTAAAATTAAGGGGAAAACTTGCAGTACAGCAACATGGCGGCAATTTACGTCAAAAATTTTTACGTTAAAACATTTGGGATAATGAAAAAATGGGTGAAGGAATAATGCAGAGAAAAACAGAGCAATATTACACGCAGACATTCAATACAAAGAAGAACACCATGAAACACAATCAGTCTAGCCACACATAGCACAAACATTCACATCCACTCCTTTTACTGCGATATGCAATCTTTTATACTACAAGAGTCTAGCTCCGAACTTCCTTCCATCCCTAATTACAGATTGCATCCATGGCAATTAAATTTTCTTTCTACTATTGGTTAATATACACGGGATGCAACATACCTAGCGATATCGGTCAGCTCAGCCACAAAACAATTCTAGTAGCTAGCACACATAGACGAAACTTAGTGTCCAGTACTGAGGAACACGGTCGAAACTGCATTGCACACAAGTTATATTCATGTATTATACATGACACATATACTTTATTTATATATGCGTGTGTGTCGTCTCTATAGAAGTATGCCAACAGATGTCTCAACACCCTTCCCAAGAAGAAATATGTTATCCCTACCATAATTTTAGTTTATCTAATCCTCATGGGTAACCACTAACATTTCTAAAAATAAAAAAATATAACTGAGAGTAATGTAGTACATATAATATGTCAAGAAAAGAATGAGAACAAATTATAAAAATAACAAGGAGAGAAATGTAGGATATGCCAAGAGAAAACGGTGAACCAATTCTCAGAGTGGACGCGAGTGCGGAAAGCAAGTCCGTCAGGAAAGAAGAGGACATGAAATCAAGACAATGAATTTGGAATGAAGAACATAGAACGAAAGATGATGACATAAAAGTCTACAGATTGAGGCAAGGTTGCCTAGGGAACTTCCGCGAGGTGTGCACTACTCTCAATGCAGGATACTAGAGCGAAACAAGCCCCCATTACCCAAGCCTAAGTCCACTGAAGAGGTGTAAAGTACTGCAGCCATAATGCCTCATGAAGCGCTTATGAACACCGGTAGTAGACTCCTACGTCTTCACTGACAGACTGCCGCCATAACTGGGAGCTACGACCAATCTGCCACACAGGGTGAGGGACCCAAACCCTGCATCTTTCTATCAAAAGAATCAAGAACCCATTTACGCAAAAGTAAATTCTTATTGCTAATAAGTGAAGCACCATTGATAGTGTCCAAATAAATGAACGGAATGCGTTAAGGGGTTACATCCAGTCAGTATCTAGTACTTACTATCTACTTAATATTCATTTCGATGTACAACTACGCATCCCCCAGCACAACAATCATTGTTGCAATCCCGCTTTCTATGAAAGCGATAGAGGCTCTAAGAAATTTACGCTCGTTTCATATTTTTATATCCTAACTTTCAGCGTGCGGGTTCAGGGAGAACACGCTACTGCAACACTGATAACAACTAGCATGTTCACTGCACACATCATGAAATGCATCAGTCACATAAATTCTCACTTGGCAGACAAAAATTGAGATGATGTTACTATAACGAACACCGTAACAACGTCTCGGTTGCTTATGCATATATACAAGCACACACACAATGTTCCCATCTTTTTTTTTTCGCATGACCGGTAACGCAAGAAGCGAATGAGAGAAAACAAGCGATGTGGTTAGGGCCCTGTCCCAGCCAGTCACACGTAAGGACGTTCATTCACACAAATATTTCCCTCTTCGTGCTGCGGACACACTACACACACAATCACACACTCAACTTGATCAGCGAACTTTCAGCACGCACGACGTGCTGATTAGGCAGTCGAAGTTGGTATCCAGAATCTCATTGCAAAATAGAACAGTTGAACGGCGTTCGAGCTGAAAGTCCGCTTGTAAGAAACTGAGCGTGCGACTGCG
The DNA here is from genome assembly GCA_001587735.2 of Parhyale hawaiensis. Taxonomy (NCBI): domain Eukaryota; kingdom Metazoa; phylum Arthropoda; class Malacostraca; order Amphipoda; family Hyalidae; genus Parhyale; species Parhyale hawaiensis. Next base: position 31,358,792 of record LQNS02007215.1, on the reverse strand, counting down.
TATCGTGGTCCCGGCAATAAACGTTAAATGCGGCGCAACTGACCAGTAACACATGAAATCGCTCAGCGAAAAGAAGCAGCAATATGGTTACAACACCCTTACCCTCGCACCCAATAAACACCCAGGCACAAAACACAAGAGTGACACCAGAAGCCAGGCTTACCCTTGACATCTTCCTCCTCGATGGTGGCGCTGGAGTCGGTGCTCTCCTTCACTTGGGAACCATCACCCTTCTTGGTGATGATGCTCCTGCCTACACCGCAGCAGCAACGGCGGGAAAAGAGACAAGAGAGAACCATTGCAGCCTCAGATTTGTTGGTTAATAATGTGACATAGAGACTGGGCACCCGAGAGCATCGGTCGGTCACCTTTCAACCAAAAGGGAAAAAATGGATATTACTGCGTGAAAAAGAAGGAAATTAATAAAAATGTAAGCCGGATACTGTATTGAGAACGTTTCTAAAGAGGCAACTCAACTGATGCATTGGCCAACGGAGTAGAGCGTCACTGTAATTCTTATAGGCCAAGTATAGATTACTCAATTGTTTGACGATATAACGCCTCCAGAAGCCGTTTGACGACATAAGCTTTTAGGGCTGCTAAGAACTCTGTTAGGGTGCAGCTCCAGAAAGAGACGCAACAAGAAACTTGTCCGTCAAGTAAAACGAGGCCTCAAAGCTCTGAGGTTCACTACGCATAGGGGAAAAGGAAACTGGCCAAAGAAAATATAAACGGTTTCTGAGCTTAGCGATGAGCAAAGCAAAAGAACAAAGGCTGTATAATATGTATAAAACTCGATATAAGCATGATGCATTTGCATTAACGGACAGCAGGTAACTACAGATGGTCTCGGTGTACCCAGTCAGTGTGAAAAAATGAAGTAATTTTTAAAATTGAAAGACCAACCACAAGAAATTAATGTCATTTTATACACTGCGCGAAAAGTAACTGAGAGAAACGTGTATCAAGAGGTATTAAGTAGACAATGCATGGTGTTGAGTGAAAATATCATCCTGAAGCATACACCAAGCAGGAGGATATGAGAGTAAATAGTATCATTATCAGAGCAGTACTAATTGTATTTGAAAAATAACAAGCTTATAAAATACAACATTCTAGTGAAAACCACTTCTATAAAAAAGTGTGATTCTATTTTGCAATTATTTTTACTCGTACAACAAATACTCCCTTTTATAATTTGCAAGAACTGAATTAAGTGTACCAAACACCAAGAATTAAATGACACCTCACTAACAACAACAATTAATGACTGAACACGGGCATTTGCACAACTAAATTTTAATGAGTGTTCAATAAATATATATTTTTACCCTATCTGCAGGAGGCTGTTCACGGTAGCTCCAAACAAAGGCTTTTCTTCCCGTAGGTATATAATAAGAACAGTTGCACGAAACCCCACAGCCTTTTATGAATAGGGCCTAGCCCTTTCTCCAACGATGCATCGTAGATGCAACGCGTCAAATATTGACGTTAATGAGAGAGGAATTCGACCTTAAGCTTTGAATGAAAGGCTAATACACATGACTAGCGAGTCTATGGAGATTTATCGAGAAATGACAAAACTTAATGGAGCAAAAGCCGATGTCCAGTCGCTGCAACATGACAAATATAAGGTCTGTGCAGCGCAGATAAAATATAAGCTGATAGGGTCAAAACTTTTATATTATGCATAACAATATGCTTAATAGAGAAGGCACATTAAAGAATGCAGAGGAAAAAATCGTGCAGAGCTGTTAGATAGCAGCGATATTAAGCACGTAAGGAAAGTATAAATAGAGCAGAAATAAGGCAAACAAGATTAAACAATGTAGTACTTCGTTACTCGAATAACATCCTGAACACCGTTTGATAACTGAAATGAAAGTATAACGAAGCTGTGTTCACGGATAAGCGCGTACTACGCAAATCCCTATAATTCAAGTTTCAGAATTTTTCGAATCGACTACCGACTTGGTCGAATAGTAAGTCGTTCGAGTAACGCAGCTACTGATTCGTATTATCTATAGCTTTAAAGCAATAGAAAAAAGACCAAAGACCGTTTCTGAAAACCTCAACTGGACATAGTTTGCTTTTATAACAAAAAAGTAAAAATATTTGCAAAGACTAGGATAACGCTTGTAAAATATCGACATCGACTGGGTTCGACGTGGAAACCTTTCCTAAAAATTAAGAAATTTTTGTTGTCAAAGGAAAGTTGGGAAAAGAGCAATGAAAAATTACACAGTGAACCGCTGAGCATAACTAACGAATGCGAATAACTCAAACTACCAAAATCAAATAAGTGAATAATAATGTTGCGCAAATATACTCGCAAGTTCCTATAACCTTCAATAGAATTATGGTAAGTACGTTCACTTAATTCAATTTCCACATGCACATGGCCGAGGTAATAATTTCTAGCCGACTTTCATATTCCGCTTCCACCTGGCCAAGGGAGCAAATAATTTATACTTCCACATCCCCACTTTCCACCTCACCCAAGTAATGAATAACGTGCGCTTCCAAAATAGCGCTTACACCTGGCCAAAGTAACAATTTACGCTGCCATATTTCCAATGGAACAGAGATAGCCAAGGCTGCAACTTTTCATCTCTATGTCATGCTAGAACCCTATCAAAAATCAGGGCCGCCGCAGAAACTAAAAGCGCAATTTAGCTGCTGAGCGGCGCCGAGGCGGCCTTGAATTTTTTTTGCTTCGTATATGATCGAACTCTTATCACGGAGACGACGAGTGAAGAAATATTCCATTCTATAAGCCATACAATAATTTTCAGACTTGTAAGGAGAAACTTAAAATAGTCTGCCCCGTGTTGTTCCCAATATCAAAAAGGATAATCCATTTTCTCCTACGTATACTGTAGCCGTAACACGTAGACGGACAGACAAAGAGACAGATGGACGTGCCCACTACAAAAACGGTTTGAAGCTTGATCGCTCTTGACTCTTTTCCACATTACGCAAGAAAAAAGTAATGCTGAATAGCGAAGCATACTCACAACAGAAATCAGTTTTGAACTTGAGAGTAATTACAAACTGTATATGAAGCTCGATAGGGTTTACACACAAAAAAATGAATAAAACACGGATTGGCTTGTTATGACTGAAGAAGGAAACGTAAGAAAAGTCAACAACGCGAAGTGTCTTCACTTCGACGGCAGAAAATAATCATAATTCCCAGCCAGCAGTGGCATCACCTCCACAGTTGGTCTGCTTGGCAGCGCATCTCAGATAATGAACAACACCTGCGAACACGAATATCTAACGTCGCATGTTCTTCGAGAGCTTACGGTTGTAGAAACGTGGTTCATATTCTCAGAAGAGGGGAACAGTAGACTTTGAGAGTTTCTAACAGAGCGGATCGGTAAGAAACTATCGGCCGTTGAAATAATAAGGAAATATATAAGCGAGGGAATAAATTACGTGATTGACTTTCGCAAATTTATATTACAGTTAGCAGATGCTCTTTTCTCAAGGATTAAATAAAGCGGACTTCCCTCTTTTGAACATTGAAATCCCAGAGTTCCTTTCTAAAACTTATAACGAACGTACCCTGTTACTAGTTGGACTCTTCTCCCTTTCGTACAAATTAAAATCAGATCCTCTAACGCCGACTTTTGGAACATTTTCCGCATGTATAGAAATCCTCCACTTCCGGCTCTTTTGGTCACAGAGAAGTTAATCCTACGATCATAATGAACTGAAGCAAAACTGAAACCTTCAAAGATATCAGAAAGCAAGGGTTATGAAGTCCAAAACTTATCATAACACAAGATCATTTGGCGGTAGGCAAGTCATACAAACATCATGAATAAAACACTCGGGACGACTACAGTGGCCTCACTCTAGCACAGTGGCGAGCGATAGTAAAACAAAATAAATAATATTAAACTAATAATAGCATTTATGATAAACCATAACTGGAAGATCCCCTAACCCCCGATAAGACAGTACATTGTACGACAAAGTCCACGAAACACAGAGCAAACATCAATCAGAAAAATTCACGGGTGCTATGTAGTCAATACGAAAAGAAATTCACACAACACACAGAGAGATAATATCCATTGAAAATAGGAAACAACAACAACGGGAGGGTCGTTCGGTGTAGATGAAAGCAAAGCACAGAAATATCAATTAAAAACAAAAATAATCCCACATGGGAATTCATGGGAATTTTTCTGAGAAGGAAGAGGGTCAAACGAAGGCTGAAATGTTTCATGAATCGAAAAGAGCAAAGCAAAATAATAACCATTGAAGAAATTCAAGAGAAGGAGAGGGTCAAACAAGGACCGAATGATTAAATGTATCGATCAGAGCAAAGCAAAATAATAACCATTGAAAAAAATAACTGTGAAGGGAAAAGGAAGGAATGGGATAAAACTGAGATGCAGGATGGAACGGTCTTACCCACTTTCTAGGCGATACAGAAGGGTGTGTTCGAGCAGACGGACAGAAGAAGTGCAAAAAAGAAAAGGAGAAAGAGAATAGAAACATTTCATTAGGCAGTTCCAAAGGAAGGATTTTATTCTTATTTACATAAACGATGCCGCAATAGAGACCACTCGGAAATATTTCGTATTTATAAGTACCACATGTATCAGACATACATACCTACCTCAGTGGCAGTCGTCTCTGCATGTATTCAACAATTTCAAATCGTTAACACCTGTCTAGCAAAGAATTAAGCGACAATGGTGCCCACCGACTTCTCGGTGTCAAGTGGTTTGCCTTTACCGGGCGTAAAAAATATACAACCATACTGGCCACCAAAGCATTAACTAAGCATTAATTCATTCATCGAGAGGACTATGCAAATTTCTTCATCTTTGCCCCAGCGCAAGCCACGCAAAATTAAAATGTCCATCAAGTTCTCGGCATCAATTTGCTAACTATCGATCAGTGCGGAACCAAAACCCAGTAGCCAGTGCTAGCAACAAAGTGTGCCGTATTACTTAAGCACACCCACATGATGATGAGAAAAATATCCACTGCGATTATACGATCAACTGTTCCAAAACTCTTGAAGGCTGGCGCCTCCTTTGCACCCAAGTGGGCCGCTGGTGTCCTCTGTCCAAGCCCTCATAAGCACGGGAACACGCGCCTTTCTTAGATTTTGGCATCAATTAACTACCCATAATGCCAACCCGTCGCCCCCAAGGAGGCGGTAGTGCCCGCTCTGGGATCCGCCGAGACCAGGATTGTGGCATAAGAATGTAGCCTTCGAACTCCGAGTGCGGTAGGATTCCGACTCCTGAGACTAACGAGTGTCCGACTCCATGCAGCCAAACACCTCTAGCTCCCACTCTGCATTAAGTCAGTGAATATTGCCGGGGGATAGGTACCAGGATAAGTGCGATTGTGTACCAAAATCCTAAGTCTGTTCTAAAGCTGAACGTGACATAGACACAGAAGATATCAACACAAAATAATATCTCGCTTGCAATGATCAGAAAGGGAATATAATGCAATCTGCGACGCAAGGTCAATCTAATTAACGGTGGAAATTTCCAATAACTACATTGAACAGGCACGAGCCTTTTTGACGGTTTCGAATATACAGACATGTAGGCACCATGTTGAAGACGTATAAATACTTCAGTTGCCAAATTACAGCGTTGGAGAAGGTAATACCCCTGTTTCCGTTGTTATTCTATTGTTGAAATTTAAATCCTCCATTTCTCAGTACAACGGCAATCAAATAAGGAATGAAAGAATTAAGGGACGTACAGTACATATACACTATACAGTAGTATGTTGAAAGAAACCTAGAACCCATTTTCGAGCAGAAAGTATCAAAAATTTTCGATCTGAATAGGCAACTTGTAAATATGAGATTTTCTTTGTTCAGAAGTTGGTCATTGAGAACAGCTATTAGCTTATGAGCAAATGATTCAGAATAAAGGAAAAACGAGCTTGTATTAATATAAAATACGATGACACCTTGAGCAGCAGAGCAACAAAACTATCATCATTTCCAAATTCAACAAGATAAAGTTCATTCTCACATAGATACCCGTGGTGTAAGAGAACAGCAGCCTATCATAACTGTCCATTAAAACCAGGAAATGACAAAAAGCACACATTTAATGCATAAACTATGATCATGATTGCATCCTCAGTAGAGGTTTGCTTTGCCAAGTTATGCGAGAGATCGGACTGCCACGAGTTACCATTGCAACAATATAAATTACATACGAACTGCACTGGCATTATACACTAAAAGCAAATGTTCCGAGTGACCTCTGCTATTGTATGTAGTACCTTACGCAGCCCTCACTAACACAACGGCAATAGTAATGCTGCATCATACAAGACTTAGAGCTGGGAGCAGCAATTGAAGTCTATTTATGAGATGTACTTCTTAAAGGAATACTTAAGTCATCCCCAAAAAATTAAATCTTACTGAAGAACAATACCTCAGCAAAGCTCAACGACACTAAAACAGTTCACGACATGGGCCCCTTAATTGTTTTAAGCTGTTTAATTGTTTTGGAACAAAAATGTTGACCTTTAGGAACTCGATCTACGCATTCGTGAAGCAAAAGTACATATATCGAGTACCTAGAAATATAAATTTTGAATCTAGAAAAACACAGCGGAAAACAAAGGGGTCCATATCAAGAACTACCTGCAAGAAAAAGTCTCAATGGTTATACTTTCTCAAGAATACATATTCCAATCTTCTCGAAAATAGTAGTCCAAACGTTTTACGGGAGTTAACTTGAATTTTCTCAAAAACAAAAACTTTATTAAGAGCCACAATTCTCGTTTTATATTAAGTAATAATTCAGGTTTATGAAAACGAAGAATTTCAATTTCTTCACGCGCAAGTAATCTGTTTTCTTAGCATAACTGAAATTTTCTACAGAAAAATGTTTGCAGATTTTAAGAGTAATCATCTACGTTTTTCTTACAATAACAGTTCGATCTCCCTGATAGAGCAATATTTCAAGTTGTAAAAACTATAATACGAATTATATTTGAACAATGATTCAGAACTTCTAAAAAGCATACAAATTTTGTTGAAAGCAATAACCAACGGTTTCTTAAATACAAAAAGATTAAACGCATGAAAGCCTATACTGGGCGCGGAGAGAACTGCCCCGATAGCCCAACTCAAGCTCGGTAACCAAATAGGGTCTCACTGGAAGTGTAGGGAACTTGGTTGATTGAGTGAATCGCTAGTAGCTAAACTGCAATTTTGATCTTGAAATATCGCAAATAAGACCAATGGATAGTCTGATGAATATTTAGTTTTCACAAAATATACAAGTACGGGGATGTCAGGGACAAAATTTCCAGTAGTGAAGGAAACGTTATACGGCAATTGCGCGACATCTCTAAATAGAAATAGACGCATTATACTCAGTTACATATTCAAAGTGATTCTCCATTTTATTTGACTCCCGATATTGCTAAGTTTACTTACGTAAGTATTCAAAATAGTTTTCCGGCTTCAGAGACAGGACATTATGAATTGCACAAAGAATCAAATAATTTACTTATGCCAAAGTTAAAATTTTTTGCCACGTCATCGGACTTCAAAGGCTGCTCCCAGAGCGATGCACAAGCACCATATACAATTTCCAAATCTTTCCAAAGTCTACGCAGAAATCAAAATGATACACAACAGAAAAGGAAAGAGCGAGACGCCCAACCGAACTCGAAGAGACTAAAATAATATGAAAGAAGAAGCCATAGAAGATACGCACGGGAACCAGCTACCCCGATGATGCAAACAATATTCCAACATCTATACACAAATGAGCAAAGACGACATCAACCACTAATGTCTGTGGAGTGAAGCCGGGACACAAAATCAACAAATACATTGAACACGACAATATCCATGAAAGTACGAAGCGTTGTCGATTCCGTACTGAAGCCGTAAGTCGAATTGAGGTTGCAACATCACTGACAAAAGTATTACAAGTATATACCGATCAGTATCATGTCCATTGAACCGCGGGTGAAGTTCGAACCACTGCCGTAAAGGAACAAAAATATCATCCGACATGCAGTGTTACTGCAGTGTAACCGAAGACCGCCTTGAAGAGACCAAACGAAGGGATATGAATAACAAGACAGATAACGTATAGATCGAATCTCAGTGACAAGTAAGGACGCGAGAAACAAAAACCTAACCTATGGAAATACGGCGAACGCCGAAATCAGCGAGTGTAATACACAGGGAAAGAAAATAGAATCTTTAAGAATATAGAGTGCTGTGGTTGATATGTATGAAGTATGGGTACCAACTGAAGTCAAATGAAGATACAGTGCACGCATCATATTGAGCCCAGTACACCTTAGCGGTTTTACACGGTAAGAGAGATAATACTATTTCTATTTTTGACGTCCACTGCGACGCGTGGCGTGCGAAGCGATCAGGCATGTCGTACAATTGATGCACAAGGTTTGACACGTGCTACAAATTAACGAACATGCCGTATAGATGTTTGGCAACGAAATTTTACAATGATGAATCGCCGCATAACTGAAACTCTAAACGGCTAGTTAACGTACACGCAACACACTGTAGTGTACAATAGTACTTCGATGGCGACGTGCGCCATATATGCCTCACACATAGTTATGGGAATTGTGCCCCAAATTGCGATGCGCGAAACCACTGGTGCGTTTTATTATATGTTTGACAACTCAGCTACTTTCATTTTCCAAACAATGGAAGACTAGGCAGAAAATGATAAAGAAAGATTGCAACAATATATACTCGCAACGTGCCACCTTGATTTCTAAAAGCGATGGACATAATCGTCAAACGACCGACTTTCCTCAGCTAACCGTCCGAATGTTTTCTTTAGTCCTCGCAAAAAGAGCCGAGCTTACGAAAAATGATCATCTCTGTCGTTTGACATTTCTAACAATTCCTAAAAATTTTGTAAGATCCGTTTAAAGCTTTTTGAGCTAGGTTCATGACAAATATTAATCAGACACACGAAAGAAATGAACCCATTCATTACCAAAATTTAATCATTTATGGCTTATATACAACATTTCCACCAATTCGTGTAAATGTCATAAAGATTCGGGCATAACTTACTGAATTGTATTGTTAACAAGCATAATATCGAACACAGAGGCAAAAAAAAACGGACAAACAGATCATCACAAAAATTTGATCGCGTACTGTTCGTGATATACCTAGCAACTCATAAATTTGATAAAAATTAGTCTATAACTTTTTGAGTTATGGCACTAAGAAAAAAGAGGCAGAGACACAAACAAACGGTTGAACGGATCTTCGCCAAAAGCTAATCATCTGTTCCTCCTGATATTCCTAACAATCCCTGAAAATTTCGTAAAGATCTGCCCTTAACTTTTTGTGTTATCTTCATGACAAACAAAACCAGACAAACTCGATAAAAACCTAATCTTGGCGGAGGTAATAATTTCAAAGAAGGTCCAATGAACGTTCCATGAGTGAGGTTTGAACTCAAGTGGCCGAAAGCTGGAAAGGAGCCCAACCGAACAGAGGATACAAAGGGCGCACGCTATAAGACAGCTAACGGGGAACGAAGATCACGAAGTATTTCCGAAACTATCACAGCACCAATAGCAAATCGCGTGGAACTGAAGAATTTGAGTAGTTTGGGTGAATACTTTTATCTGCATAATATACTCCAGCAACGGACATGCTGTGACACAAAAACGAATGAAAATAATTTAAAAGAAAAGACGATTCAAGACTTATACGGTCAAAAGACTGACATTAATAGTGTTATATTGAGTAATTTAAGCCGTTTCCACAACAAAGGCGATCTCACAGAGGAAGAAAGACTGAGCGTAAAGTTTGTCGGTAGAAACGTGGAACCCATGTACGAGGGGTTTCCCACACACAAGATTAACGCGCGTGAGGAAAGTCGAGAAAGTAGTGGAAGAACAGAGGAAAATAACATCAGTAGGAGTATGAAAAAAGGAAAGGGAAGTAGGTTCAAAGGAATGACGTCTAGCTACAGTGACTTGAAAAATTTTTCTTGTGGTCGCAGCTCCCCATAACATAGGATGGGCGAACCTAACTAACCTAACCTTCCAGTCCATCTGAAATCCCTGAGGAGCAGTAGCCTGTCAGCACTAGGGAAACCTTGCATGAATGCACGTTAGTCCCTATTTATGATTTGCTGCCGACAGCGATAGCTAGGACGATAGGGAAAATCTGCTTCTACTGCACTTTTCTCTGCGGGCTACGCATTAGTGAAAAGAGCAATATTAACTGGGCATGGAAAATAAAGCGCACACCTGCATTGTATCAGATACGTACTGAGCTCTCTATACATGAAAGCCATGTTTTTCTAAAAAAAAATCATTATTGTTAATAATATTTGTGATATAATATGGACACTTGGTCTCCACAAGTGATGTTAACATTATTCTCAGTGTACAAGTCAACCTCCGGCTGTAATGGAGACCAAGTTCTTCATGATAATTCTAAAATTAACCTTACTTGAATTCGTCAAAATGAAACCTATGAGATACAACAAACAACTTTCCAACACGAGGAAGTGCATCGCAGCATACGAGGACGCAAACTTCCAGTTTTGGTAACACCACTAAGGTAGGAAACGCAGAACACCAAAACAGCCGACGGAGGAAACACCGAAAAATAATCCACAAGTCCGACACTAATTATAATGCGGTAATTGTAGAGGGACCAGTAATATTCAACACAAACATGTACGCGCCACGCGTGGTGTACGTAGACAGGACGCATGAGGGAACAGAGAGAGGAATAAACAGGAGACGAACGATCATGACAACAAAGGCTCGAAGAAGAGTAAACAGCGAGAGTCCAGAGCACAGAAAACGGATTTTACGGACAAAGAAAACGAGAAAAGGGGGACACCGTTGAGAGACCACCGAAACCATCCAGATAGGAAGAGACAGTAAAACGAGAAAAGGAATAAAATAATTTAGATAAAACATACTTAGAAGAGCAGTAAAAAGAGTTACTGCTGCTGCTACTGCGCGAGGCAGAGCGGTAACAGTAGCAGTGATGTATATAGCGACAGCAGTATAGCTACTTACTACAGATCAATCCAATATACTGATATATAAGAGGCTTGTAATCTACTACACAAGGCTACCGTAGCATTCTTATATAAAAGTTAAAGCCATAGATAGACCCAGCACTGCCTTACTGAGGGGTCTGCTTATTGCCTGTCAAATTTAATTAAATTATTTTAAAAGAAACCTTATGGAACTTAAAAGAAACATAACATCCGCCCAGAAACTAGGCACAGAGCGAAACCAAACATAGGTATACATATATCCAAATATAGGCATACATATATCCATAGTTAGGTATACGTACAACTAAACATAGGTTTACATATAACCAAATATAGGCAATACCTATGTTCGGTAATATATAGACTTTTTGTATAGGGTATACGTATAACGAAATAAGGACATATAGAACCAAATATTGGTAAAAACAGAAAAATAAAATGTATACATATAAGTAAATAAATAAACAAATTATATGACTTGAATTATTTCAAATTACTGTATACCCAAGTAATATCATTTGTCAATATAGTATAATAGAGGAAATAAATGTTTTAGACATTAATATGTATTTGATAGAAATAAATTTATGAGTTACTTCAAATAATAATTGATATATTTTGAAGTAAAAAATGGGAAGACAGATTTACGTTAACAACTGATAATACACGTATTTGTAAAAAAAAGGATAAAATTACACATTGGGTAAATAAATAATAATAAAAAAATGGTAAATATAATAATATATAATGAAATAATCATAATCAAGAGAGAATTTTAGAGTTGCATTAGCGACATAATTAATTATAATAGTCAGCGACCAAATACATTAGCCTCAATACATACTACAACTGACTACGATTTTATGTAAAGTATAGAGACTGAGGCAAAGAAATAAATTGTTACGTACGCAGCATGAATCCAAGGAGCACAAGATGAGGCGGCGCGGCTCGTAGTCCACTACGACATGGCAAGTAGTGCTCGTAAAATACGTAAACTAGTCTAAAACTTACCAACCTCTGCAGAATCCTGGGACTTACCATCACTTAAGAGCCAGCTTCAAGCAACTCTCAACTCCAAACGTCTCCGAAACTTTAGTCCATATTTTGTCAAAGAACGCGAGTCCAAAACAACGTGCTTTATTGATAACTTAGGTATTGCATGACTGAAAATTCGTATTGCACTGTGTTATTTTATGCAGAAAAAAAATGCGCCGGGTTCTCCATGGGAGAAATTTTTAAGGCTGCGTAAGACGATGGATGTCAGTTGAATGTAGTGGCTACAGTGGAAACGGGCGGTCAGTTGTGAGTGTGTGTAACATATGAAAGAATGCGTGTGAAAAGTTAGTGAAGCAGCAGAGAACGTAAGGAAAATCAGAAGACAATGTTAAAAAAAAGTCTATATAGACTGTGTCTGTGAAGAAAAAAAAACGGGTGCATGTGGAAGGAAATCGCCAGACGGGGATCTAATGTATGTAAAATATACGGGCATTTAATTACAAAGAAGAAATACTGGATACTCTCTCAAAAGAAAAAGAAAATAAAGAGAAATCAGAGATACTTTTTAGTGGGAGTGTTCTTGTACGGAATGCTAATTCTTTACGTACGTGAATTATTAGCATAACACGTGTATTATGGTGCATGTATATTTTATATGATATGTACAATCAATATTTTTAATATGATAATATTGCTTTGTATTGTTACCTCCGCCAAGGAGGTTGTGTTTTCGTCAGGTTTGCCTGTTATTCTGTCCGTCATCAAGATAACTCACAAAGTTATGGACTGATTTGGATGAAATTTACAGGGATTGTTAAGTATTATAGGAGAAACAGATGACTAACTTTTGGTGAAGATCCGTAAATCTGTTTGTTTGTTTGTCTGCCTCTTTTTTGTCAATGCCATACCTCAAAAATTATGGACGGATTCTCATGAAATGTATATGAGTTGCTTGGTTTATTACGAAGAGTAAATGTCCAAATTTTGGTGATTATCTGTTGGTTCGTTTGTGCGTTTCTTGCTGTATTTTATTTTGCGCTTGTTAGCGCAAGAACTCCAAAAATTCCGATTGGATATTTATGAAATTTACAGGAATTATTATTAATGTTATAAGACATGACTGATTAAATTTTGGTGCAGATCAGTTGGTTCGTTTGTAAGTTTGACTTATGTTTGTTAACAACATAACTCAAAAAGTTATGAGCGGATCTTCAAGAAAATTGCAGAAAGTGTTAATACTATCAGAGGGCACACATTATTAGATTTCGGTGTTGATGCAAGAAAAATCATGGTCTCAGCACCAATATGAATTTTTCGTTAGCGGTGCCTTGCTTGGCGGAGGTATGCGCTCTGAGAGGGCCCTAGTTATACTTTTATTGTGCGATCGAATACACTGTAATAATGTATGTTTTGCAAGTTAATGTTGAAAAGAAAAAGATAAATGCAAAGATACAGAACGTGTAGACAGCGATATTGCAGTTGTAGTCTCGGCAAAAAGGACACCACTTACCATCAACAGGCCATACGGCGACGCTGCTCAACATAGGTACCGCTAATCTATATTATGAGTTTCAAACAGACACACACGCCTCGAGAACTCCAGTCACTCACTACATCTCATTCGATGTCACTCCTTATAGGTAATAGAAAAAAGTTATATCTCTAGACACCAAATAGCGCCAACTACATGAAATGCTCCTTATCGCCGAGCAATAAAATCTTTTCCTCACACAGGCGGCACTGACAAGCGTACAACATAAGCAGATAAACCACTACAGTGGGTGGGATCAGTTGCACTATTACACACCCATACACACGAAACAGATAACCTCCACACCACATGCACTCTCAAACGTCCCAGGGCAAGTCGCTCCAGAAGCCCGTCCGAAGAAGGCATCGCAAGTCACATCACGAAATACTGTTCCATATTTTAATGCGCTTATTTTAGAACTGTCCAAAGTAAGAGTTTACGAGTGCAGTTTCTGATATGCGGAAGTCAATACGCGTCGCAGTACACTGAAGGCAGCAAAAAAAAAAAAACAGACCTTCTGTCGGGACAGTGACGTCACTTCACCCGCGACAATAGTGCAGTGAACGCAGTAACAGCGAGATCGGCTGTTGGGTCAAAGACGTCACTAGACCCGTGGTCACAGCATATTGAAGGTGCAGTTAAGTCAAAACATCTTCAGCTGGCACAGTGTCGTTATAGTAATAAAGGATTCATCTGGAAGCTATAATAACTCCATATCGAGCAACTCGAGTGTCGGCAACACTTCCAGATCCCATTTTACCCGCGCATAGCTCAACGTCCAGCTGACGTACGTTACAGTATACTGCGGGAGTCGCAGCGTCGGAGAGAGGGAGTTATGCCCTACAGCGGTAGGGTACAACTAACGGACTGCAAATATCATTGAACTTTACCCCAAACTTGAGTCTCCCTGTCAACGGCAACAATGAGGCATAAAGAAGGGATAGGTTGTATGTTGAACAAAACTAAGTACCCATGCACTGAGAATATAACGTTACTTGTTTAGTTTAAGCCTCCGTTTCCACAACAAAGGCGATCACATACAGGAAGGAAGATTATACGCTTAGTTTGTCGATAGAAGCGGGGAACCCATGCACGAAGGCGCTCCCACTAAGGATCAACGCGCATCGGAACAGCAAGTCGGGAAAGAAGAGCAAGGGAAAGTACCATCAGTCGTAGTTTGAAAGCGGAAGGAAGGAAATTGGGCACGAAGGAAAGACGTCCCAAAGGCCTAGATAATGGCAAAGGTGTGCTACCTATACAGTCCCCATTGGGTGGCACCGAGAATGCACTATGGGAAAGGTGAGTCAGGAGAGAGGACGAGCGAAACATAGACTGTCTCACAGCAAAGAAGGACTACAAACGATGCTGTTATGGTAGCTAACTATGAGTAAAATGAAACTAGATAAAAGATAATCACTCAATTAACTAATAAACTGCACAAGATTATTAATGCAGCTTGTTGACACGTTTACGGTGAGAAGCGCGTAAAATATTAATGAACATGCAGTTCTCCGAGATACCTACAATAAATACGAACAATAAATGTCAGCATCCCGTCAAAAACAAAACCGGATACTGGTGACCTTGACCGGATTTCGGAACATGATCGAGTCTCTTGCAGTTAATTTTTATATTACCCAACAAGCCATAAGGAAGTAATGCCGAGCAGTTCATATGAGGAACGTCGCATACCATGTAAAGCAACGTCTCACTCGAGACCGTGTTGGACGTGCCCACATCCATCGGGATTATCTAATCTGATTACCAGGAAAGTGTCTGAAACTTCCGTTTTGAACGTTGACTTCGCAACGCCATTTTGGATCGAGTTTCATGCCTTGATTGCAAGTCGATTACGCTTGAGACTAGCTGAACACAATCCAAAAGGGCGAATTCAAGAGTAAAGATTGAAGTTTCTGGGACGTTAAAGCTATTCATATAAGTTTTCTCCACGGAAGTAAGCGATTAGAAATATCCACTTGATCGCAAGGAAACCGATAACTTGTGTTTAGTACTCGATTTTCTGCCATGAGGTCGACCCTCTCGTCTTTTGAGGGCAAAACACAGACCATCCTTTTTATTTTCTGCAAGGACTGTGCCAGTTCCAGCCCCTTACCTACGTGCAGTAAAAAATTATATCAATTGATCACGCAAGAAGTAGAAAGTTCCAGGAAACGCAGTCCATGTAAATAACGTTAGCTTTATAACAAGATTCAATAGGTAGCCGAAACAACTAAATATATATATATATATTGCATGCAAAACATGAACAGTCGTTAGTTAAATAACCATACAACATAACGTAAACCACATACACTACTTACCAACGCTACACTGCGAGACAAAACTCACGTTAGTAACCGAGGTGCTTACAGCAAACCACACAGTATTTACAGTGCCACACAAGGTAAGTCAAAGCGCAACGTTATAAAAAACGAGGGCAGCAATCGTTGGAGACTACCGAGTTAGTACACCCAAGCGTATCGCCAAAGCGAAGAAAAGTCTTCCACGTAAGCTAATTTGTCCTCGAAATATTTCAGAAAACATAGCACGCAATCGAGTAATTAAAATCTGACAGAGACTGAAATTGAAATGCTTTTTATTACCGAAGCTGCAGTTAGCTGCTGTATATGAGGAAAGGCCACATCACTACTTAGAAATCTCAATCAAACCCTTACTGAAAGTCGATGGTCAGCAAATAATGACAAGAAAGTATCAAATGCGGTGGTATAAATAGATTACACTAAAGAGTGCAGATGTGGATAATCCGTGCAAATCAAGACTTCACCGTCTTGGAGGACATTGTCTGAACTTGGACGATATTAGGTGGAGGAGGGGCATTATCCACGGCAGCTTATGTATTCAAGGGGCACCACGCTTACAACGCACGTTTACTCAGTTCAACAAACAATCTCAAACGTGTAAACGTTTCGGAAGTGCCAGAAGTAGAGTTCCGAATATCCCAATTTGAGGCGAGTGTTAATTCGGGATTGTGTTAATTTTGTGGTATATTTATGTAAATATACAAGTATACGTGATGTTGAAATCTACCGTGGTTGTGATTGAGAAGATCGACATAGTGGTTGGGCGGCAGAAGAACTGTGGTTTTTCGAGTGATTGATGCTTCACAATTTATATACACAGACACTTTTGGTGCTTGGAATACACAAACGTATCAAGCATTTTGTGAGTTTCCTTCATCAACCTTGCTGATCTGAACCAGTAGGCACAGCGGTAGCGTATGGCGGACGATGGAAATGATCACCAAGATAATGATATATCATAAAGGAAAATTAGGACGATGCTGCACTAACATTTCCTCGTTTCTTTGAAATACAAAATTCCTAAAATACGACCTACAAAAATCTACGTTGCTAAGTAACGATCCCACAAACCTTGTTATGCTTCACGTCTCATACGAAAAACCGTAAGGCGAAGTCATACAGGCCGCAACATCACCGTAACGGAAGGGATGGTTTAGCGACTGGGTAACTGTTGTCTTTCCGAGTGCATTCAGGCAAGCTGTCTTCAACCCTTTAACCCTACTAATCCATGCTACACCACATTACCACAAGGGTTTCTTCGTCCACAGAAATACAATAGATTAGATAGCCAGCAGTGGACGGAGAAACAGGCCCATCCCCAGAGAGTAGCCGGGACCTACTGTACGCTCCGGCCCAATATAGGAGCTAAACCTATATTGCCACTACCAGAGAACCCTCGTTACCAAGTAATGCAAGCGGGTTGAGCAGGGTAACGGAACCCTGAACAATAGACTGGACTCTGTAAATACTGCAGAACAATGACTGTAATTGGATTATAACAATTAACTTGAAACAAGGAAGGCAATGAAGTGCAGGAGTGCAGTCGACGGGACTATGCAAACAGTACAGGATGACCGCAAATGGCAGGCAATAATTTGTTCGCGATTCCCACTTCCCAGCAGCTTTCAAGAAAACTAACGATATTACGTGAACTGATTATAAATAGATTTGTGGTATTTTAGTAGTATAGCATGGACGTTTACTATTAACCCGAGAGTATACTACCAGGTGCCAATTTTCTCCATGTTTCAAACATTGCTATGAGCAAGTCCGGCGCATTAGGGTAGACTAGCGGTGGCAATTAGTATTTCTGAGAATAAACATCACTTCGTGTTTCAATGTAAATAAATGAAGGAAACATTAAGTAAGCTAGCGCTTCAAGCACACGCTTACAAAAAGTACAATTGTAGCTCGTAACTTTTCATGTTTCAACACACGATTATTTCAGAAAAGAGCCCGTTTCAGAAAGATAACACCGTGGAAAACTTACTAACCCCAACTAGTGTATACGCAACGCTCGGAGGTAAAATATATCGAGTGCGCGTCAGCCAGCTTCGAAGAAGGCCTACAACACGCAGGAATGACAGGAGAGCAAGTGTGACCTGGCTGACACAGGCTGCCAAGAAGCGCTTAGCAGAGTGCCATAGCCGTCGGATACGGTGGCATGTATTCTACACATGCGCTTTGCAGATGCTCGGAAGGCTGCAAGAGCACCTCGTGCTCGTCGTGGCTGCGGCAGTATAGAGCACTGTTTGATGCCATTTGACTTCTTGGCTTGAATAGAATAAAGCGGTGACGCGCACTCCATCTATATTTAATGCGAGGCGTTCCGTACAACCAAAGCACTGCAAGGTCAATGGGTTATGTGTAGCTGTGCGTCAAAACAAAAGCGTTATACCCTGCAGACTCTTACAATTACAAGTAAGTTGGGTGGCTGACACGATAGCAACACTCACCGCCACGTTCATACTTACTAGTGAAGTTGCGAGTGGCCAGCATGGTGGTGAGGATGGCGCCCTGAAACAGTTTATATGCACGCTCATACTTTGGACAACCGAAGCTGTACTTAGGCACGGTTAAGACAGAATCTTAGTAGCGCCGGGGTGCGTATAAATGGCAGTCCAGTGAACGCTTTTTAACCCTTCACGGATATTATTTTAGCATGGCGTTATAAACTGGACCGAATTATTTTATATAATTAATTGAAAAAATGATACGTATGAATACAATACATCTTTAAACAGAATTTTAAAAAGGCATTACACGTTAGATCGAAACTTTGTATTTATTTGAAAATGTGGAACAAGTTAACACCGCAAAAAACTAAATGCAGCAACTACGGTAACGCGAGATATCTTACAGAAGCTGAAAAACTCTAGAAAATAAACTATGAGATACCTCGCGTTAGTACATTAAGGGTCAAAGTAAAGTGCGGCACACGCGGCTAAAGTGACACATTCGCACACGAGGGTACAACAATTTCTACACACGACACCATAAAAGTAGCATGGCTGTATAAACTCAACACACTGGTGGTGGTAGAAAGAGGAAGGATTGCGTAGATAACTGTGTGTACATCGAACCACTGGGAATACGTCATTATAGTCCTAGTTTTACAGCTCTATACACTGCTCGCTAATTAATATGATTGTATTACTAGTTTTATCGTCACACTACTAGGGTATTACTAGGATATTAATATTCGTAGTTTTCAGATCGCACAATTGATTTTAGACAAATAGTGCAATATGAACGCGATGCACGTGTCGTTCACAAGCATATAAAGAAATTACAGAAGAAATAATAAAAATAAAGAAACTTAGCGTTTGTCATACGCAACAAGGTTGAAGTAATTAATTAGACATCGCTGGTGAAATTTGAGTAGGTTCGTTGCAAAAAAACAGCATCGAATATATGACCGTCCCATCATACTTCTAAAAACACGATTCAAGTGAGGTTTTCTGCAGCAGTTTAGTAAAAGGATGTATGTATTACTCGTATATTGCACAGCATGCGTTTGTCACCAGAAGGGACCAACGCTGGAGATACAAGTCATAAAGACACGCTGATCAATATAAGAATTAATAAAGATATTATTATTAATTATTATTGGAAAATTGTATACCTAATTAGTGCGAAGCGCAGAGTGAGGCATCAATTGAACCATTTAAACAATTTGTTTTTTGCAAATACTTTACAAATTGGTGTGCATAAGCTACAAACACGCAATATCTGTAAGACGGATATACTCGAGTTAATCCGTTAACTCATTAAGGCATCAATGAATGTATATATCATTCAAAATTTGACCCATGTTTATTGTTCATTACTTCCTTAATTAGCTTTTTAATTTTCCTAAAATAAGCCTTGCAATCCTAATCTAAGAAGGCAAGAGTTCCCCTACATTCAAAGATAAACAAGACTGACCCGCTTCGGTTAAATTTGAAGTTCTCAGGTTTGATTGACCGGTTTCACCGACATTTGGAATCTTCAGAACCTAAAATGATAAAACTTTTTCGGAAGCTAAGTGTTATAATAAAGGTCAGGTCGTCTAATGTATCAGAGGCTGATGTAACTCCCGCAGTGAGTCACGTAAGAGTGGGGCGTGTCGGTGAGGCGGGTGGTATTTATACCTGCTGCCGCGAGCTGGGCTCCGCGTACACTCCGACTGACAAGCTGTTCGGTAGCTACCGAACAGTTTGAGTAAAAAGTTGGAGGATACGGTTAAATTTGGTCGCTGTGAATATATTCGAAATTTACGTTGTTGTGTGAGGAGAGCTTCAACGATTTGCAGACGGTTGTGGTCGCTTTCAAATTGTAAGATCTTAGGGTTTAGAACCAGAAGTTGCCACATTTATAATGTGTGC
>LQNS02007215.1:31311494-31328721 GCA_001587735.2 Parhyale hawaiensis | reverse complement strand
GAGCTTAATTAAGCTGGTTCTTAAGAGTTCAGGTAAATATTTTTATAACGCGAAGCAAACTTACAAAACTCCAACGCTCTCAAAACAGTTGAATTTATGCCACAAAGCTGCCCGAGAGATTCATTAGCCCGAGGAGCATTTTTCAGATCAAAAAATTTAGGTATTAGCGCAACCATGATAAAAAGTAAAAAGAAAACCTACTTGAATTCTAGCGTCAAATAACAATGTGGAAATTTTTACAATAAATATGAACTTGGGAGTAGGTCTCTCTGACCGCCACGTCTTCCAATAGTTTTAATGCCACTGTGGCATTCACCATATTTAATTTTTTTAGCGATATTATTTGCTGAAAAATAGGAAGAAGCACTCCACGACGTCGTAAGTAAATTTAATGCTAAGGAAGAGAAACCACACTTCGTGGTTCACATTAAAAATATTGTAAGCGCAAGTATAGTGCAATAAAGTGGAAGAATATAGCGTAGTAATGCAATGGACAAAATGAAGGGTTTAGGTATAGCAGCCACAAGACATAAAACACTAAATGGAGCCGCTGTCATACATATAAAAAGTTTGGACATAGCGCGAAGAGCTTTACAAACCAGATAAAAGTAGCTTTAAAACACACAATAAAAGCTTTTGGGACAAGGGTATTTGTTAAATATGCGAAGGGCAACAGTTCCCGCATGGAGTACAATCCAAACATAAAATAATGCACAGTAATGATGGATTAAGGTGTAGTGAGAGGTAAGAATGGAGGGCAAGCAAGAATCAATAATAATGATCGAAGGAACTCATTCACAAATTTTAAGAGGCATTATAAAAATTATAGAAAAGAGAGTATACAAGAGCAAGCACGACACACAGCAGAATCTAGGAAGCCGGGGCATATGACCGGCTATTCAAACCGTCGCTACATCTGAAAGCAGGAAGAAAGGTTAAAATTTACGAGAAAGAGAAGGCTTGGGCAATTAAGAGAATAACACCTGAAAAAGGCGCAGGAACTATGCAAAAGAAAGAGATTTGAGATCAAGGATGAAATTTTAGGTTTAGAAGAATGCAGGATAGATACCGTAATACTTATATGATGAAGTGGCAACACACAACAACTACATAAACAGAAAAGGTTAAGAAGTGTAAACTATGTGCGGGACAGTTTCGTATGAGGGCACATACAACGATAGGTGTAAGCTTCAGCGACATATCGAAAATAGAAAATTTTGTGCGCATGGACAGGGTGCCGCAACGTCTTATCTTACGTAGGTATCGGTCAACTATTTTAAGCTATATAGCTTCTCCAGAGAACCTAGTATTTAAAAAACAGCACTCGAAAGACTTCTACCAAACCTCTCATGAAACAATTTACCAATACGCGAATTAAAAATTGGCCATCGATAACTGACAAGTGGGGCGAATTTCATGGTGGACACCAGCAAACACCGATGTCAGGCTGCTCGCAATACAAAGAATTTGTACAATTACGGCCCAACATAGCAACCAACCGTAGAGTACCCAAATATCCAAAAGAGAAAATAAGAAGAACAAGCTAGCAGATAATTCGAAGCAATGGAACATCTTTACACCACCACCTCAGGAAAGTGTCGCTTCTAAAGTGAAGAAAACAAAATCATCAAGCAGCGCGTAGCTCCAACCTTTGCCAAATATTAATTGACAGCCTGTGAGTTACCGCTTGGCAAAAGTGATATTGAAGTCGGTGGAACTTACTAGCTGTAGAAGATCACTTATACGACGAGAGAACACCGCAGTGAACATCAATTATGTTGACATGAGCTCGCTGACGACATCGATAATAAAGGCGGTTTCAGCTTGCAAGATTGATTCCCAATTACCTCGAATATATCCCAGATCATGGAAAGTTTAAACAATAGTATATGCATTCATATTCGCCATATAATATATGTAACTCTTTGGGACGCAAATTATAAATAGATATACTCGTAAGTTTGTTTGGAAATTCTTGTTAGGCGTGTTCGACCAGAACTACATCTTCCAACATGCGATAGAACTTACAAGAACGTTAGAGTTGGAAGTCGTTAAAGTCTACGCCGACCGTCTTACTTATTAACTCTGTAGCATTGACAATGGGCACTCGGAGGGTAAGCCCTAACTGCAGACGATATGAAGAAGTTGATAGAGATAGTTTAAATTTAAAATAATATTCAACGTTATCCGAAAAAAAACATCGTAATCATTTTCTCATAGTTAATTACTGAAGGACATTAAATAATGACAAATAACGAACGACAACACACTAGGCCTACAGTGATCATCTAAATTTTGTGAGGTGAATAGCAAAATCTGAAAAAGGAACCTCGTGCATGAGTTTATTACTGAAAGGATACAGATGAGCAACTAAATATGAAACATGTACGGTAATACAATTCAGTTTTAGCGAGTAGTGAATACAGTGAGATAATTCCTTCATAAGAAATGGGGCTTAGTAAGAACAGCAGTCAAATTAAGTGACGAGCTAAACAACCAAGGAGTCGTGCTTAATCAGACTACAACGCCTCTAGTGTGTCAACAAACATCTCTCTTCAGAACAACAGCAAAGACAAACATGCACTGGCTATAGTTAAGCTAAAGGCATGCAAGAAAAGACTGAATTAAAATTGTAAAGTCCAATACACACGTTTTGTAAAAGTATTAATGAAAAATTAACACACTAGTGGGACGAGCGCGTTGCTTCTCAAAACTTCGCCAAATCCGAGAGAAAATTGCAAAATGCACAGCTGACGACAAACTACGTAAAGTAAGGTACAGTATTTAACTGCGCCGCACGAAAAAAGAATGGATGAAAATTTCCTTCGAAAATTGAGCAAAAACGAGATAATAACGGAGACAGCTAGCGTTTAAAATCGACGGAAGAAATTCGGTCGCAAAATACAAGTTGAGGAGCTCTCACGGCTCCTCAATACAACTTCAACTTTTCATCAATATCCACTCACACACAAAACTACAACCATCCAACATACCTACACTTGCGTCAACCTTCATCTGCACGTCTCACACAAAACAGCACAGGCAGACTGCGCTTCTTGCTCATGTATGTAAGCCGCGAGCATGTACACACACGCACACTACATTCGTCCACTCGCGATTCGCACCAATACATTTCAAACAAAAACATAACTTGACCAGCCTACACTGAGCAGACTCAGTTGAGCTGACGCAAGACACGCTTCCTGTTCAATCCAACCAAAAAATTCCAAGGAGCTCTACCCTGTCAGTACGAAGTGCACATTCCGAAGCTCGTCAAGAGTCGATCATATAGGTACACTGATTTCATGGACACTTCCCACAATTGCGGTACACCCATGTGACCCATCCCAACTATCCCGGATCGTCTGCACCACTCCCAATAGGAGCAGAGAAAGGGGTTCTTAACACTGGGAGTGAGAGTCGAAGTCAGACACTCGCTTGTCCCAAGAGTCAGTGTCGGGGAAAATTAGCCTACTTCACTAAGAAACTGAGTCCGACACTTTCGGGAGCCAGAAGTCCGAGTCGGAGTTCATCCACCAGACTCCACAACCCCGCTGACCATAGATACAGGCGAGACACACCTCACCTACTGGAACGTTTAGCAACCGAACAGAAGGCGAGAGGGGCGACTGTGTTACTGGAGGATGGAAGAAGCTTCTCACCGTTTTTCGGAGGCACAGGAGCGGTCAGCTACGGGCCTCTAACTACAACTAAAACTTACTAGAGAAGTTGCAAGCAGTCGCCAACATGGTCGTTAGGATAGCACCCTGTAACGAGCAGTGATGGACGAATTATGCGGGCAACTATATATACACACAAGCCTATGACCAACCACCTCGACCTCCTCCGCATTGACGTGTTAACCCATGCACATCCCAATCAAATACCAAGTTTTGCATGAATAACACTAGTGAAACGTGACTAATTAGTTCCTTTGGGCGTTAAAGATTAATTCTTTATCGCCCAAAAAGATAATTTGAACACGTTTTAATTAGTGCCAGTCCAAGGAACGCTGTTTATTAGGCATGGTGCAGGGTCCACGTAATGCAAACAGTACCAGCGGGATACGCACCAAGTCACAAGTCAGAAAAGATGTAGGGATAATAAATTCGAACAGCAGAATGTACATAAATACAAGTAATGTGTCTATTAGTTTCCAAACTACGCACTGAAGATATATACGCATAAGTAAATTAGGAAAATTATTAGCAAAGCTCGACAGCAAGATTGACATGAAGAATACATACATTGATATACACAGAAAGCAAAGATTAATAATCTTCGTCAACTTTCGCAGAAACCAAATATTTCATGGGACACGAAGTCTGCACCAAAATTACACATAAAGCAAAATATTCTTGATGACCGTAAATGTTACCTGTTGTAAACATTAGAAACGGAAAAATCCTCAGGTTAGTACGAATAAAAACATTTCAAATAGCACCATGAAGATGTGAAAATGCGGGGAAGAAGATAAAACACAGCTCGTTGGCCGCAAGCACCAAGCAAAGTATAGACCAAAATTGGAGATACACCATTTCCGTTTGCCACCATGTAGAAAAGCAAAAAAAAAAAAAAAAAACGGTCGAGGTGGCGGCGTAGCAACACACAATTTGAAAACATTTTCCAAGTAATGATAGCGAAATATTACTACAGTATACTGAAAGTTTTGCTCTAAAAAAATCTGATGGTTTTAAATTAAAATATATCCTGTGAAAAATTATGGATATTAACTTTCAATGTAGGGATTATGTTATGTTGTTTCAGCTGTTTCAAGTGTTTGAAATATTTGCAAGTGAACGACTGGCCAGGGGCAGGCAGAAAGCAATAGTAAAATATTAAAAGGAAGAATTATGAACCGCATTTCTGAAGCTGAAACTAGAGCTGTTCTCACTCGACAACAGTATAGAATAACGAAGTGTTATCATATACAGATCTACTGTACACAAATATGTAGACACATAGACAGTCTTGAAACAGCAAGTATAGCAATTGAAAATAATGACAAACGCCCATGTTAAACACCAAAAATATGTAACTTATCGAAGAANAGTATAGAATAACGAAGTGTTATCATATACAGATCTACTGTACACAAATATGTAGACACATAGACAGTCTTGAAACAGCAAGTATAGCAATTGAAAATAATGACAAACGCCCATGTTAAACACCAAAAATATGTAACTTATCGAAGAAAGATGCTCTCGAAAAATGGCATAGAGGTGTTATAGCGGGATGACAGGTGTTGGTCTGAAGGTAAATATAAGAACATATACCGTACCTACACACTTGGCAAGAAAATATAGAAGGTTCAAAAATGCCGACAAAAAAAAACAATGATAGGAAGAAAGTTAATGTAAATAGAAAAGTTTTTGTGTAACTTTAATGACAAATGTAAGATAAACTTAAAAGGCAAAGACAATAGCTAAAAATAGATTAAAAATTTGAGTTGGATAAATTAAGAATCTGTTTTGGATACCTGCTTCTTCATCAGCTCTGAAATTCATACACAAGAGGCCTCAGTACGTTTTTTCATGAAGCACGGAGTTTTTATACAAAGTTTTGACCTCGCTACCCATAAAAAATTTTGAAAACATCTGTCAACTAACTTCAAGGGATATGAACTATTAACAAGATAGCTGTTTAAACCAGGTTTGAGTTTGTGGACAAACAGAAATTCTAAAATTCGTAGCTCTAAATCATCACTAGTAATTCTTTAAAATACTAAAATTGCCCACTGAGCAACGAGAACACCACACTGTTCTGCATGTTAGCGGACTGAGGAGGGTTGCCTAATTGATTACCCGCAAGAAAGCTCCTCCCACCGTGCTCCGCCACTCTGGTAAAGAGGCAGCGTGATGTCATCCCGACATACGCGGATGGCCACCGCGTACAACTGAACTTGTATACCAGACACGACTGGAGCTTCCGTATGGGTAATCTAATCGGCAACCTTCCTCAACCCGACAGTAGGCAGAACACTGTGGTGTCAGTGGACAATTTAAGTATTTCAAGAACTGCTAATAGTGATTTAGAGTTACGAATTATAGAATCCCTTTTCATCTAACGATTCAAACCTGACTTGTACAATGTACAGCAACAGTGAATACGCGACCTGAATATTTTTTTTGTAGCATACCTGGCAAAAATTGTATAGATTACTCCGGATTTTGTGATCAAATTTACTGGAGACTTGTACAGCATTAATTTCAGAAGTGATAATGGACCAGGTCAGCGAAACGTATTTTCAATTCAATAACTCTAAATTAGTGTTTTTAACCCTTGTTTTTTTCCTTTCAGGTTTTGAAAGTTACAGCATGTACGAGTAGGAAAGACAGGCATGAAGGTATTTTCCCAAGAAAGTACGAGCATCCACAGTTGGTCGATTAAATATTCGTAACGCACGAGAAAAATCCACTTGAGGCAATGTATTAGTTGAAATACAGTACAGGGCTAAGCAGCTCAGTGACACCATTACATTTTTCTTCAACGTTTCGTAGCATTCTACTATTCTTATAATATTTATGTAATACAATTGATAACATAGGTGTGAAAAGAGCGTTACGAACAAGTATTGGACCCACGTACTGTATATGACCATTAACTTACACAGGGGCTCTTAACCAGAACATCAAAGAGAACGGACGAAGGCAGAGGCAAGAGGAAACAGACAACGACTTTCGACACAAGAATTGTTTACCGAAACTGAGCACAGAACAAGAGACAGCTCGAGAGAAGACCCTAAGACCCTCAAATAAACTGCACAGCACACACAGAGCAACTCCAAATGACAGCAATTTCTAACATCTATCACGAAATCAAATAGTTGCTGCGTTTTTCAATCAGACAATGCGTGATGAAAACGCACAAAGTTTGTTGGTTACCCTGAAACTTTCCGAGCGCTGGAAGCCTGTTTGGAAGCGCCGGAGGCCCAAGGTGCCTGAGTCCATTCCAGATGGAAAATTTCAGCCATAACCTGCACTACTTTTTGCTGAAAAAAGACTTTATAATTGCTACTAAAAAGCAATAGGAAGTTTCAGCCATGCGGCCCAGTGGCGCATTTACCTCAGCCACGAAAGTTATGTTTTTGCATGGGTTTGTTATAGCGTCGCCCAGCAAAATGACTCAAAAGGTAACAGGCAGATCTTCATAAAATTTACTAGAACTGTTTGGCATGTCGTCAGGAACAGTGGAATACATTTTGGTGATGATCCGTCTCTCCATTTGTCTCTCTGTCTACCATTCTTTCTTCTAGCATTGAGATACTTCTCGCTTTCAAAGTGCTGCTGTGTTAAAAGGGTGGTTGGTTCGATGACCCGTAAAGCCTATGCATAACAAATAGGTCAGGACCACCGGTAGTGACGGTAAGACCTTAGCAAGGTTCGTAGGGCGTTAAGAGCTAGAAATAAGAACCGAAGTCCTAGGGCTGAGCTCTGCTCTGTTCAAATATACAGTAAATACAAAGGATCAAGTCCAAGTCGACTCATGCACACACCCTCAGAAGATAACGAAGGCAACGCCAAATATTTAAGTATTATGGATTTGTGATTTTAAGTAAATGGAAGATATTCTATCGGGCCTCGAACTGGGAACGCTTTGACTGCCACGCGTAAATTTCTAGCGAAGCATCGGGTGCAGACTCCTGCGACTGGGAGTGTCGTTATATTGGTATTGGGCCGGTCACATGACGAGAATAATCCTTGTATGGGTATACCCTACTTAAGTAAGTTACTATAAGCGTAATAATGTAACGGAAATAACGCTGACACTTGAGCTGCGGAAAGCATAGCTGCCTACAGTTTAATTTCACAGGACAACCAATCATTGAACATTACGAGGATCAAATGAGTGAACACGTTCAGCAGACCACCAATCAATGAATACTGCGAGGAACAAATGAGTGAACACGTTCAGCAGACCACCAATCAATGAATACTGCGAGGAACAAATGAGTGAACACGTTCAGCAGACCACCAATCAATGAATACTGCGAGGAACTAATGAGTGAACACGTTCAGCAGACCACCAATCAAAGAATACTGCGAGGAACAAATGAGAGAACACGTTCAACAAACAATTAATTAGTTAAGACTGCAAGAACAAAATAATACAAGACATTTAAAACTTGTAGAAACGAGTCTAATCAGCAGTGAACAAATATGTCAAGTAAAACAACGATGACAATTCAATTTGATGACGCAGCTTCAAATATTAATGATAATAATCATGATACTTTACTCTCCATCAACTACATTGATTGCTAGATATAACGTCTTCCTTCGTAGCTAATATCGTGTTTTTCCAACGATTCTAAATTCGATAGAAGTAAATGAACACAGTTGTTAAAAAAGTGTTAGCAAGGCGAGTCGGAAGAGCAGAAAACAAGCATGAATAGAAAGATGAAATTTGATCAAAGTCTGGAAAATAGAATTTAGCAAAGGACAGTGAGACGGCGTGGCGAAGAGACTGACGGCAACTGACACGAATAATTTTAGAGAATGGAGAAGACATAAGAGAAAACTATTACGTCACGATGAGCGACGGCAGCGGTAAATTGGCTCTTCTTACGAACACCAGCTACAGGTTCCAATCAATTACAACAACTAATACCACAAGAGAAAAGGGGAATAAAAATATTCATTTACACTGAGAGATTACGATAGACGCAGATACTAGTGGTTTGTAGTTAATGGGCAAATTTATGAATTAAAATATATATATTAATCATTTGGTAATTATTTGAATTCAATTTTAGTCATTTCAATTTCGCTGTTAATTGTCGTACGGTTGCATACTGATCAAATAGTTGAACGTTAAATAAGCTACATATTAATAATACGATGACCCCATGTGAATAAGTTAAAAACGATTAAGTAACTAAACTGTTGTGTACTAATTAAATGGATAGACTACGTATTAATCGATAGGCTATAATGAAAACAGTCGTTAATTACTATAACTTGCTGTATTGTATTTCTCAAATAGCGCACAATGTATTTTGCAAGCACGGCACCCCATCGAAATGTTGTAGCGACAGGTAATTACCGGTCGAACTAGAAGAGAGATAATGCGGATTTCTTACTGATTTTCCAATATAATCTTTACGGACGCGCTACCTAGCATTTACTCTCAAGTTCGATACAATATTCAACGACACACAAAATTTAACAACGAGAAATTGTTAACCGTAATGTGCACTGCGGAGATAAGTTATCGTTGGCTCACCCCCTGTTCAAATGCGATAACTTAACATGGAAGTGCACTGGAGGAGCCGTGGGTCTAATCGCCGTTTGGACTTCGTCGGGGCCTTTTTGTACCTAAGAACAAATCATCGCCAGCAGAGGTACAGCACCCAAATGCACGTGACCCAATTTGAGTGAGGATCTGAAACACGCACGAATGGCTGAGCAGCGACTACAGCTCTCGCTACAGTGAACTGTTCTGCTTTCTGGCTGGAGTACAATGAAGCGATGACGCGCACTTCACCTGTAGTCACTCCGAGCATCGACGTACGTTTCTGTTCAGGATGCACAACCTGTTCTTATCTCGAAAACATAAGGTACGCTGTGTGTATAATTATAAAACTCTTAAGGCGTCTTTTTGTGACCACCGCGCGGATGATTGCCCCTGATCGCGAATGATTCGCGCGTTTTTGTGACCGCATTTTGACGTGATTCTGATAGCAATCAACCGTGATCCGTGGTGAGAATTGATCGCAGCGTGATTTACTCCGCAGGCTAATCATGCGTGATCAAAGAGTGATTCCAGCCGTTGGACAAGTAAAAATTCAAAATTTGGAATGCAAGTTCGTGATGTTTTCTTATATTTAGGGATAAATTGAATAATATTATGATGATTGTTAGTAATATTGACATCCAGAATGAAAGTTTCGTTAATTTTATGCCTGTGTATGTTCAAAACGTTTTAAATACAGCTAGTTCACTTATACAATGACTTCAAAGTGAATAAAAGTTCTTAAGAAATCAATTTCCCACCATTTTTCATAAAAATACGATAGAAATCTATTTTTCAAAAATAGACATGGCGTCTCTCACGGTCTCTGGTTTGTTTACAAAATCATTGACCGTTCTTGTGCTTTTCAGTGATCACGATGATCATGATCACGGTGATTGTGATTACGAGCGTGGCCACAAAAAGACGCCTGTAGTATTCCTTCAATGCACAGAGGAACGAACCTTTCTAAAAGCGCAGAAAGCGTGGCAGAAGGGCCACAACGTACAGCACGTGACGCCATGAGCAAACGATTGAATTTGCGTAACTTTTTTGCAATCACATAATAAATAACTCGACTTGTACTCTAACAATAACGCGATGATTCTGATAGCTAAAAACGAATGACAATATATTACAACGGGTCTAGTTACACATTAATTACAGCTCGGGTGCAAATTTAGTTGCAAGTTACAGAGTCAACGTATTTACAGGCAGGCTCCACAAACGCCCCGTGCAGCTGTAGTACAAAAACACGAAACGAGAACAAGGACGAGACGAGTACAGAGCACAAGAGCAGTAACTGTCCGGCAGCACCAGTACAAATGCTCAGCATGGCATGGACATTGAAGTAGGTACAACGGAACACAAAGCCTACAATACAGAACAACACAAGTACAAGTGCACCAGTCTTGTAGTGCACAGCAATGTGTGTAGCAGTCCTACACCTGTACGGTGCACGAGGAGCAAAGGTATAGCCCTCCAACACGAAGAAATATTTCGATGGACAGAGCACTAATGATTTCCTAGTCGGGGATAGACTGACTGCTGCTCGAAATGCCACATTCGTATCGCTACAAAAGCCGCTAGAGCAGTAGTTCCTAGCCTGTTGTATGTGTATCACTAGCGGTACGCAGGCTACTTCCAGGTGGTACGCGAGTACTAAATTCGGCTTTTTTAGGTTAGTTCATCATTATTATTATTATTATAATATTGGTATCGTCCAGCTATTTCTGAAACTTAGACAATCAATAGCGATCTAAGATGATTTACTCGGCTTACAGCGGGCACCACAACGTTGTGCTCAGGTGGCAAGATGGTTAATTCATTTGCGTGTTTTACCCGAGAAATAATTGTTATCAAAATGAGTCTCTCTCTTGAACCAGGTGGTAAGCGGCGAATGTACGGGTCCTCCACGTGGTACTTGACCCCAGAAAGGCTGGAAGCTTTAGAAAGCTTGTAGGAAAATAGGGCAATGCTTTATTAGACGAAAGAAGCCCCGCTCATCCAACTGCCTCTGACCAATAAGGTTATTTACGATCGTATGTCGTCATCAGAGAAAGGCAGTGTCCCGCTCGCAGCAAAGACTTCGGCCAATAAGGCTTTACGTTATCAAAAATAGGCAATATCCCATTCGCACAACAGGTTGTGGCCACATAAGTGATGATGTCATCAGAGATTGGCAATATCCCCTTCACCATACAAGTCTCGTCAATATATATACAGCATTTCGGAAGCATTCATCAAATCCAATGACACACATGACCTGTGCACAGGGAGGGACTTCTAGCGAAATGTCACAGCTTATTGCCTTCTCTATGTGGCGTCCCTACACACGCGGACAGGTGTAACTTTGTACACCGGTAATCCCACGGGATATGCCACGTCTCGAGTACAGGAACCGGTATCAAAGAGGCCATACACATTAGTATGAATCGGTATTACGTCACGATCTCCCGCATCTCCCAAATAAGGATTACGGGCCTGGACGGTGCCCAGCTAATGCCAGGACTTTTACCAGAGCTTAGGCTTTTTATTCACCGAATGTCCTTCCTGCCGTGAACCAGTGACGCTTATAGGATTAGAACCCGGGACCTACTGATCTAGAGGCGGGAACTTTACCATTAAGCCACGGCAGTCCCCATGCACATTAGTATAACGCATATATACAGAGAACTCACTAGTTAGCAGAACCCAACATCTTAGATTGTATAGAAAATGATACTTCTTCGCGCTGAATGTGGCACATCTATAGCCAAACTGATCTTTTAGTCCCAACAGTCCAAATGCCTCTGGTGGCATTAGGATTATATCAACTAGACAGTTCTCTATGTATGGCATATTATTTTGTAGGAACGACTACCGTTGGTGATTACGATAACTAAATAGTTGCGGTTGTATTATCTGGGAACACTGGTAGCAAGATCCAATCATTTGTAGTCTTCACAACAGTTTCGGGCGGTGCTATACGGTTACGTTCACTAAAGAGTACTCTGGGAGTACGAGTACGAGGGTACCACTACATGAGTGAGAGTACAGTGCGACACGGAAACTGAACACAACATAGTAACCATTGCTGTACAGCGGCAGACCGCGTGCTCGGGCAAGACATCTCCGACTGGTTGCTAAGCCGAGTTGTTTTAGTAGAGTAACAACAGGGTGAAGTTTTGGAGAGTAGATTGACAGAACTTTTCTTAATTAACAAAGCCGATCAAACTGAATCCCATTTTTTATTCAATGAGCTGAAAATGTCGAGACATCATTCTACTGAAGAGACAAATCGAATTTCAGTTCTCTCAGGCTAGCATAAAGGAAAACGGTGGTGGAAATTTACAATAGCCGCAAAATTAGTAATGAGATATCTCGGGTTGGTATATTAATCTTTTAAACCCTCATATGCTCACCGGAGCCCTTTAGTTACAATGTGTCCAAAACAGAGTTATTTTTAGGATTCAGAAGCTCTTAAAGTGACGGTAAAGGGATAAGTAAACAGCAATGCCCAGTAACGGAGATGTCTCCACTAAGCACTTTACATCAGTGAGGTCTTAATATCGTAACTACGCAGTCCACAAACCACGCTACCCAACGTACAGACAAACATTACGTGAGTGACCGACAAAAAGACGCAACAAACAACAGTGAACCTAACAGTGTTCCGGGTAGAGAAGAAGTGAAGAAGGAACAAATGAAAGTCATGGATGAAAACATGAAAATAAATAATGTGTGATACGAAGAGCTAAAAGTGATGCCCGAGGTGAGAAGTGAGAGTGACCTAAATATTGGATTTAGCATCCGAGTGGAGGATGAGTGCGCGAGGTCATCAGCAAATGTCCTGCTACGGCAGCCATTTGTAGGTAAAGAAGGCGTTGCTGTGGATCACTCGAAGTGAGACATTTTGTAATCTTATTCGCTGAGCTCAACATTTTCCGGAACTTCAGACCTGAGCGCGGGATTCGCCACACAAGCCTCCTCAAGCGTAATGAATTTGCGACACTCGATCCAAAGAGACGATTTCAACGCGCAGGCATGATCTCCTGAAGTTAAAGCTCAACGATTAAGAGTATCTCGATCCAAGTGATTCAACTGAACACGCCTTCATCTGACTTCATACAAACAACTATAAAAATGCACCATAAATATGGCAGTTAGGCGAGCAGCTGGAAGACGGCGCCTGCAAAGAAACTGCTATGTTAATGGCGCATTAAGAAGAGAAGAGACGCACACCGCAACACAAAATGTACTTTCTTCTTGTTGTTTCTCAGCCTGAATAACTGAGGGGAAAACGACTTGGCCTGAAATAGAAACTGCTGTACTGTAGACTGAAGTGTAGAGCATCTGTGGTCTGAAGTCAAACTTGATACTCTGCACTTCCAAAGTTTCACTAGACAACTCATTTAAAATACTTTTTGGTAGCTATTCATACTTACTCATCTATAGACACACTTCGAAATACTTAACAAAACATTTAAATACTTTTTTGGGGGATTTGGAGCCGATCGAGTCTGTAAATCGAGCAAAACAAAGAAGCTACAAAAATTAAAGGGTGGTAGAAGTAATAATGCAAGAATGTATCATAACGTGCGTGGAAAAGTGACATATGCAAAACCTAAACAAATAAAAACGACCTACAAGGATGCGCAGCAGCAGCAGACATTTTTTTTACCTGAAAAATTATCTACTTAATGTAGTGCTCAACATTTTTTGATTATTTGATAGAAACAATAACGCCACAAACCTGAAAAACTATTTATTTAGCTGCATCTGTTCAATTCCTCTGAAAAAAAAAAAAAATTATTTGGCTGCATCTGTTCATTTCCTCTGAAAAAAAAAAAATATTTATCTGCATCTGTTCATTTCCTGAGGAAAAAAAAGGCATTAAGAGGCTAATGTTCAAGGATTCCAAAAGGACGATGGTCTCTGTCTCTGCTGGATTGGTCGCTACAGCATCACGGCATCTGTTATACAACTTACAGCGTTCCTTCGAAGTGTTTATTCCTCAATTCTGCATTCTCAGGAGGCAGCCTCCTCAACCTCAATGCGGCGCACGATCGAAGCAATGGTAAACATATTCCTCACTAATTTTTTTTTTCTACTAAACATTTTATTTTATTAAGTATGTGACGCAAAAAGCAGCAAACACTCCTTCAGAGTCGACTTTACTTTTGACAGAAAGTACAAAAAACTAAGCACCAACCAAAGACAATTTTTTTTTGTCCCGGGCTCGATATGAGAAGAAGCTGAGTTGAATGAGGTCTCGAGTTCAGCCGTGGTCTCCATCAACTTAGTAAGACAACTTTAGGCACTAGCTGCAAAAGGGAAACTTACCTTGAGTTTTCTTCTTGCATTGAATTTTCTGAGGCAGTCAACGGTCTCCTGCCTGTGTACCACCGACGCCACCCGCTCGCGTTGCTGTCAACAGAAGAAACGGCAGTTAGTATGTTAGCGACATCAATCAGGGTAACAGGGGCCGAACAATGGACAGCAATGCAGTGTAGTTTCTAATGAAAGCATTACCTACTCTTTGCACCTAATGCAACTCTAGTATTAAGCTGCGCACTGTGCACGTGTACGATGTCCCTATGTGTACCAAATAGGTAAAGTGTGTTTATTTATTTATTATACTTACCGATGACTAATCGTGAACACTAAACCATACGGTACTGATTTGGGATACGATTGGTGCGGTTGGTTAGGCTAGGTATTACCACGTTAGGTTACTATATTATAGAAATTAGGTCAAGCCTCCTGAATCCAGCACAAAATAGCTGAGTCTTAAGAAAGGAAAAGAAAGAAACAAAGTATGCCAAGAAAAGCGAGGAGCCCCGGCACGAGGGCGATCTTTACACTGGATCAACGAGCATGAAAAAGTAATATAGGAAAAAGAGGAAAACCAGAAGAAAGCATTATCAGTAGGGGTATAGAAATTGAGAGAAAAGTAGGTAAGAAGGAATAACGACTCATATGCCCAGCTACGAGTCAGGTAATACTTGGTTTCCTAGGGACGCACCGCTCCAAACATAGGATAAGCGTGAGGCCAGGTTACATAAAATTAGATATGTTGGATAAAACTGGGTTACGTTGTTACGTTTGGTAACATTAGGTTCAATTAACTTGAGTTAAGTGCATCGCCTATGAAAGTGGTACATCCTATGTGAAAACCACACGAAAATCAGTTAACAACCAATACGAAATATTATTACACTTCACCAGTGCTATATAACATAAGCAGCTTAATAATTTTCTAGTGCTTCTAACGTAATGAAGTTCATTCGAAAAGAAACATCAAGTATTGCTACTTCTGTAAGCACAATTCTCTCCAATCACAAGACCCCTTCTTCTTCTCCCATCATGAGGTAGCTACATAATATTATTGTGTAGATTTAAGGTTGCACGTCTCTTTCGGTCTTCCAAGCACTGCAAAGCTCATTTACAAAGACCGAGGGAATACAATTGCAGCCATTGTAGGAAAATATATGCATATTATTCCATGTAAATTTCCGCTCGGGCCTCCGCGCCTCCGGAGCAGAAGAAACGTAATTTAAGAAGGCAAGGCATTGTTTTTCAGACATTTTAATCACTTTAATCCCGATGCGTTCATTATGCCCACACATCTAAGAAAGAAAGAGCAAAAAGAAAAATAACTCTTACTCGTGGAAAAAAATACTTTTACATTAGTATTGAGTCAAGTGTTACAGCTTCAGTGAAAATTCTTACACATTATTTCCATAATTGAAAACAATTACTGCAAGTTTCATGTTCTCAGAAACAGTGAATCCCTAACCAACCCACTGTGACAATCTATTATCGTAACCTTCTATACGTAATAACCCATCAAAGCACGAAGTAAAGCTTAATTGCCAGCTAAGAATGACTATTACCACAAAAATGGACAAGGTGCGTTAATTGGTTAACAAAACGTACCACCAGGCAATACTAAGATTTTCCAAGATATGAGTGCTGTTGGCGACATGGTACTAAAATATTGAGAGTTTGCATCGCCGGGCTTATTCCCTATACGTGTGTAGCATATCTCGCTAGGGCAAAGTTCGTCGTCGGTTTCGCCGACTTCTCTGCTTTTCGTCATGAGAAATTCGTCCACGAAATTTCAAATTGCCGTGCAAATCACGATGCCCAAAATAAATCCACAAAAAATCTTAAGTGAATTTTTTACTTCAAAGGAGTTCTTCAAAGGAACTGAAAACTAAAGCAAGAGCATGATGAAAAGGACATCTCTATATCATGTATAAAGTTTAATAGTATAACTCGGCTGAAAAATACCGGAAGTGACATTAATGCGTCTCCAGCTGGCTAAAGAAATACTTTAGTACATTGCCCACAAATACAACTATCCTCAACGCAGTTATAGATGGCAAAGCTGACATTAGAAACCCTCAAGACTCAAAAAAAAATCACAACGAGATCGTCTCCAAATTTAAAAACTTCCATAGAGCTCTCTAGCCCCCAAAACTAAGCCCCCTGCAGCGTCCGCAGATACTGTAAAAACAAACAAGAAGACCGCCCAGAAAAACGAGAAGCAACCAGGCACACGTACGCAGATCCAGGGGTGCTTGAGGGCCTCAGCAGCAGTAATGCGCTTGGCGGGGTTTACGGTCAGCATCGAGTTGATGAGATTCTTCGCTTCCGGCGTGACTGTGTCCCACTCCGGTGACGGGTACTGCACAGAATACGCATTGGTTAGTACGGGACAACAGATAATACGTTAGTTCTTCGGCCAACCGAAGACCAATATCACGGGACACGACTGTGTTTAGGCCCCACTCTGGTGACGGGTACTACACATCATTACATATTGGTTAATATACTGAGATAGATAGTAGGAAGGTTACCTTACCTAGGCACTACACGGTGGTAAAAGAGAGGAAAACGAAGAGGCATGAAATATATGACGAAAACCAGTTGAATTAAGAGACACAACCCATGGATATAACCAAAGATTGTTAGTACAAATAGGAAGAACAGAAAAACTCTGGTG
>LQNS02007215.1:31268478-31294281 GCA_001587735.2 Parhyale hawaiensis | reverse complement strand
ACGTACATCGTATGCTCCGGCCTTGATCTGCGCGTAGAGACGATGTTGATCTTCATCCCAGAAAGGCGGGTAGCCGACCAGTAGAATATAAAGGATCACACCTGTACAGTGGCAGGGAATCAATTGTTAAAAAATGGTTAATTGCAAAAATCGACCCCAGTCCGGGAGGACACTCATAGCTCGCTGCTACGGCGTGAATTGTCCCATAAGCTACACCTGCAGCACAGTGCGACATCCCGCCACAAATGAGCCCCTTTCTTTCCATCCAGACAGAGATTGCGATTGAGCGCGGACACACGCACGGTAGAGACCCAAAATGTTCGCTTCAGAGCAAACTTTCACTTCGGTACAAGCCGATGTAATAATGACAGCAATGAAATGAATAGACGAGTCTAGTTCCATTTCTCTTTTTTCACGATACGCTGCTGCTTTCAATTAGACCGGGAAAACACAAATGGTAATTTTGCTGCAATCTCGTATTGGGCCTGGCGTTTATTCCCTACAATTCTGGATGCGTAATAGTTGACCATGAACTGAGGTCAAGGGCATTTTTTCTTCAGTTCTTGCAATTTGTACACATGGTGCGCAATGTCTGTTCAACGTTTACGCATCAGCAATCGAACAAACCATGAGCTTTCTCCCTGCACACGTATACGGTACATGCGCTCCCAACCTTCAGTAGCTACGTAATTCAGAATTGGGACGTTTTCCCAAGTGATAGCTACGTGAGCACCTGTGTCGTGGGCCAGGACACAACTCGAGTTGAGAATCCGCGTAAATGTAGATAGGGATTTTAACTGAGGATCACCGAACATGGGGAATATGCACCATCATTTATAAAGCACTGTGACATACTTTCTACTATGAATAGCAATGACACTTCCTGGCAAAAATAACTTTCTTCAATTTTAACAGGAACGAGGATCACCACACATTGATAGAAGTACCTACATCGTCATTTATAAAACAGATCTAACTGAAACCGTACTCTTCTGCTTCATGATATAACTACAAGAAATATTGTATAGCAAATACCTTAGCTAGCTGTGAGAGAAGTTGTGACTGCGCGCCTTTCTTTACAAGCGCTTTCAACTGAGAATCAGTAAGCATAAAAAAAACTAGAATAACACCGCTCACCACACGCCCAAATGTCGACCGGCTTGCCGTAAGGTTCCTTCTTGAGCACCTCCGGCGACAGGTAGCCCGGTGTGCCTGCGAAACCTGCCAACAAAAACAAATATATCATTGAGGCTACATGAATCGTAAAATTCTCAACATTTGGTGAGTGTAGCACTCACAAAACAACACACGCTAAAAGAGCATCTTCAGAATACACATTATTCTCTATGAGAGTGCAAACCTCCTTGGTTACCAGACGTGGCACCCAAGTATGAGGTTCTTTCCACACAGGATCAACGCACATGGGAACAGCAAGTCAGGAAGAAAGAGAACTAATGTTAAGCAATCAATTCATTACCTCCGCCAAAGAGGTTCGGTTTTTGTCGTGTTTCTCTGTCCGTTTGTTTGTCTGTCACCAAGATAATTCATTCAAGAAGTTATAAACTAATCTTTAGGAAATCTTCAGACGGAAATCTGTCCAGTTGTTTGATTGTTTGCTTATTTTTTCTCGAAAGGTGAAGGATGGATTTTCAAACAATCTATGTGAGTTTATTATTATAACACTTCGTTTAACCACCATAGTCGAAACTATTTATATGACATATTAAGTATGTTACGAAGAGTAAATGGCCAAATTTTGATGATGATCTGTTGGTTCGTTCGTCTGTTTGTTGCGAGGTTTAATTTTGAGCTCGTTAGCACAACAACTCAGAAAGTTCTGATTGGATCTTTATGAAATTTACAGGAGTTGTTAGTAATTTTAAAAGACATAAACGATTAAATTTTGGTGCGGATTGGTGGTCCGTTTGTGTGTTCGACTAATGTTTGTCATAATGCTTGTTAGCAGCATAACTCAGAAAGTTGTGAGCGGATCTTCAAGAAAATTACAGAAATTAACTGTTAATACTATCAAAAGGCACAAATGATTAGATTTTGGTGTTGATACAAAGAAAATCATGGTCTCAGAGCAAATTGGGATTTTTCGTTGCCGTTGTCTAGCTTGGCGGAGGTATGCGCTCGCAGAGTACTCTATAGTTTTTTTTTTTTTTATTAGCGGCATCAAACCAAAACTCGAGTTGCTGTTGGCACTGCTGTAAGACTCACCCATGTTACAAGTACGTAGATCAATGAATTAAGGAGGTGCCTAATTAGCCCTCTTTACACCAGGTGGTGTGTGTGTGTGTGTGCTTAAATCGTAACTACAAGGTTCTTGGTCCGGCTATTATATTCCTATGTCTCGAGGGGGCATACGTTATTAAAAATACGGTTAAGCCTATTAAAACAAAAAACAATAACTGCTTCAAAGAGGAAAAGAACAAGACGTCGAGTATGTCGATATAAGCGAGTTACATACGAACGAGGACGTACCCACACTAGGCCAACTGGCACGGGAACAGCAAGTCAGAAAGAAGAGAAAGAACAGAATAATGCACAATCAGGAGGAACATGAAAATGAACGAAGTAAAATGAACACGAAAGTAAGACGTTTCGGAGGCCTTAGCTTAAACAAACTTCCCTGGCAGAAGTCTTTGGTCGTTCCAAAAGCTAAAATCGTAAATAAATTTCAAGGGCGGCCAAGAAGTCTTCTCGGTTAAGGGGTTCCCGGGCAGTTACAGATGAATTGAAGAAAATCAATAGCTTCCCGGAAAAGTCAATGTTCGCATGGCTACGTCCATACCTGCTTACGTCTGCGGTATAAATGACGAATTACCTGAATACACTAAATCTAACCCGCACCTGCTCCCACACGGGCGTATGAAGTCTTCACGAGCCGTAACTTTATGACACGATTTGTGCCCGAATTATTAAAACTACAACAACTTGCGCAATTATGAAATTACGGCAAAAAAAATAAATACTGCAACGAAACACGCGTTTTCTTCTTTCCCTAATCGACACTTTACTCCGAAAGGCATCCTAACCTTTTTAATTTATTTTCTTCTTGCTTTGCGTA
The DNA here is from genome assembly GCA_001587735.2 of Parhyale hawaiensis. Lineage (NCBI taxonomy): Eukaryota > Metazoa > Arthropoda > Malacostraca > Amphipoda > Hyalidae > Parhyale > Parhyale hawaiensis. The sequence continues at coordinate 31,291,208 of LQNS02007215.1, read as the reverse complement.
GAGTGAAATGATAGAAAATAAACAGTAGACGTGAGAAGAACGTCAATTTCAGTATCCAAATATAAATAGTTATACATGGGAGATAGAGATAGCTACACGAGTACAGTGTGAGCGAAATAAATAGCTACTGCGGTAGGGAAAAAATAAAAATTTTATTGCAACAGATCGACGAGCTGCCAAATTAGAAAGAATCTGCAGGCCGTTGCACTGCTAATCGACCCTTTGAACCGAGAAATTAGGAAAGGTGGTCAGTGACTCAGACACAGTAGTCACAGTGACTTTGAGGAGCGATTATGGTGCACAAGACACAACGCACGATATGCTTTTCCGCAGCATTGCCTTCAATGTCTCATATTTTATTAGTTAACTAGAACAGTTATGCTCTACTGCTGGCAAGTAAATACAATTTCACTTTTTAAAAAATAGACAACTAGTCGGAGCGGCTTTTGTCAGCGATCTCATCTAAAGAGGCAAAGCTCATATCTCAAAAGAAAATCCATCCCATATTTTCAATACGTTACATGCGCTTTGCTGTGGCGTGGAGCAGTTTAATTAATATTACCTTCGCCAAGGAAGTAATGTTTTTGTCGGGTTTCTCAGCCTGTTTGCCTATTTGTCTGTCTGTCACCAAGATAACTCAAAAAGTTATGGGGGATTTTGATGAAATTTACAGGGATTGTCAGGTATGTTAGGAGGAACAGATGATTAACTTTTGGTGAAGATCCATTCATCCGTTTGTTTGTTTGCTTGTCTGTCTCATTTTTCTCAGTGCCATAACTCAAAAATTTATGGACGGATTTCTACGAAATTTACATTAATTGTTAGGTATATCATAAAGAGTAAATGACCAAATATTTGTCCTGATCTGTTTGTTCGTATGTTTGTTGCTGTGTTTGACTTTATTTTTGTTAGCGCAATAACTCAAAAAGGTTTGAGTGAATCTTTATGAAACTTGCAGGAATTGTCAGTAATGTTAAAAGATATAAATTATTAAATTTTGGTGCAGATCGGCTGATTCGTTTCTATGTTTGAGTTGTGTTTGCCATAATGTTTGTTACGCAATAACTCAAAAACTTTTGAATCTATCTTTATGAAATTTACAGGAATTGTTAGTTATGTTAAAAGATATAAATGATTAAATTTTAGTGCAGATCGGTTGGTTCGTTTGTATGTTTGACTTATATTTGTCGTAATGTTTGTTAGCAGCATACCTCAAACAGTTATGGAAGGATTTTCAAAAAAATTGCAGAAACTGTTAATATTATTATAAGGAACAAATGATTAGATTTTGAAGTTGATACAAGAGAAATCATGGTTTCAGAGCCAATTTAAATTTTTCGTTACCGTTGCCATACTTGGCGGAGATATGCGCTCTCAGAGTGCTCTAGTTTTTTTTAATGCTTTTTATTAAATTGACTAGTTTAAGACCCCCGTTTCCACAACAAAATCGATCCAACAGAGGATTGATATAAGGGACAAACAAGTCGACTAAAATGTGGAACCCATGGACGAGCGTGTGCCCATGCGAGATCAACGCGCATATGAGTAGCAAGGCGGGAAAGAAGAGGAAGACCAGAATAAAGAACTATTAGTGGGAGCATGAAGTGGGCGGAAAGACGTCCCGAAAACCTAATTATTAAATTATAAAATACACTAAGGCAAAGGGTTTAATATTAAATAACAGTCGACGGAATTAAAATTTAACGTTTCGGGACTAAGAATCCCATCCTCAGAAAAAAAAAGGTTAACCTACACTATGAAATAAAAGAACTTTCTTTATTAGCTAGCAATCAGGGAGCATTGGTGTTAACGGGAGGAAGTCTAAAAGGCGAATGAACGAAACGTACCTATGGGGTTCCTCTGGACGCGTTGCTCTCCATAATTACCTCCGCCAAGGAGATTATGTTTTCGTCGTGCTTGTCTGTCTCTCTGTCTGTCTGTCACCAAGATAACTCAAAAAATTATGAACCAATTTGGACGAAATTATAGGGTTTGTTAGGTCGAACAGATGATTAACTTTTGGTGAAGATATGTCCATCCGTTTGTTTGTTTGTTTGTCTGCCTCATTTTTCTCAATGCCATAACTCAAAAAGTTATAGATAGATTTTGAAGAAATTAACATGAGTTGTTAAGTATATAACAAAGAGTAAATGACCAAGTTTTGGTAATGATCCGTTTGTTCCTTCGTTCGTTTGTCACTGTTTTTAATTTTATGCTTGTTAGCACAATAACCCAAAAAATAATGAATGGATCTATATGAAATTTACAGGGGTTGTTAGTAATGATAAAAGACATAAATGATTAAATTTTGGTGCAGATCGGCTTTTTCGTTTGTATGTTTTGACTCATGTTTGTCATAACGTTTGTTAGTAGTGTAACTCAAAAAGTTATGAACGGATTTTCAAGAAAATTGCACAAGCTGTTATTACTTTCAAAAGGCACAAATGATTAGATTTTGGAGTTTATACAAAGAAGACTATGGTTTCAGAGCCAATTTAAATTTTTTTTCTACCGTTGCCTCGCTTGGCGGAGGAATGCGCTCTTGGAGTGCTCTAGTTCAGCTTAGGCGAACGTAACACCATGCATGGCCTACGGCCCATCCTATGGCTATTCAGGGAGCTTATCGTAGGAAAAAATATTAAAATGCTGAAAGGTGAATTAGGATTCCTGTATTCCTAGCTGAAAGCTCTTTACCCACAAAACCCTCCTGATCCGAAGAGCGAAAGAAAGAAGAAGTATGCCACGGAAAGCAAGGAACCATGGCATTGTAACAGCTTTTACAGCATATCGAAAAAGAAGATGAAGAGCACGATAGGATTAAGATACTGTATATGAAATATGCAAAATGAATGCAAAAAAAATCCTTCCGAAAGCCTGAGGCTAATGGTAGCCTTGGGGCACAACCCTCATAAGATGCGATGGTCGAAACATTACAAAGGACATCTAATCCTCTTGCCCATGACCCAAGCCCTACGTGTCTGCCGAGCGTCACACAGCCAAGAGCTGACCGAAGATAATTTACTGTGGAACAAAGCTAATTGAGCTACCGACGAAGAAGGACGGTAACGGTTTGAGTACACAAACGAACGCCAAGAGTTCCTGCGCACCAGAGCGATTCTGTAACGGAGAGTGCATTTATACACTTGTTTCGTACGGCGCACTGTGACCGAGCGAAAGTGAGGATGTAGAGACGACAGTATCGCGTCTATCGTATCGCTCTCAGTGCTATGCTGCGGGCTGTGAATTTGCGTGGAGGTCTCTAGTTTAATCTTCAATTCAACTATCGAACAAAGGCAAGGGCGGCTAAATCCACGGCGGCAAATTATTACCATCCTTCTTCCTGCATTTCCAAAATGACAGCAGCAAGTATTATCAACTTTAACAGACGGCCGCCCCTTAAAAATTAGGGCAAACAATGTTCACAGGAACCACAGTACTGTTCATGCTTGCGGTCGTCATAAAGCTCCTATGCAGACAATCCACAACACTTGCATGCTTGCTTAGTCTTTGATTAAAAATGACGAAATAGCATCGTCGCCCTCATCCTCCTCTTCGGTCGGAAATTATACAAAGTCCACACCAATACGGTACTTTCAATGGGCCAGAAAATGATCAACGTCTGTAAATTCCTCATGTCTCTGTCATATGACGGAGACGAAACCAGATACAGATAGAATGGTTATACGTTTATTAGAGCAGTGCAATTACTGCTTCAAACGTAACGAAGTATGGATAGATAAAAAACAATCAGGACTTTCCTAAAACGCTCGTGTAGGCAAGGTATATCGTCACTGTCTCTCCCATAGCCCAGACACATAGGCGATACAGGCATTGGGTTAGCGCTCGTAACTGCGCAAAAAGCGTTACCCTGCCTGACTGTCAATACGCCAGTGAGTCAAAATAAGGTTATTTACAAGCAGCTCAACACAGATGCAGCATTACCATGGCTGCAGCGTTCATTTGTGCGCCAGCGATGAGATAAATTAATTAGCAGAGCTTAAAAATGAGTTCCAGGCAACACCCACGTCTGTGCCGACACCAGCTCATCAACGGCACGTGCAAATTCTCTATGTTACCTACCCTCACGCCCATCACCACCAAACATCACCACCCTTTCCACTTTACTGCCACCACCTCCACAACTCCTTGCTACTATACCCTCACCACTACAAAGATCATAACAACTACAACCCCTCACCCACATCCCTATCACACCCTCGTACACCACAATACACCGCATGGCAACACATCTCTGTCACCACGGCAACACATCTCGCACACGCAGCAGTGAGCAGAGAGAGAGAGGGAGGAGCTCGTTATAGTCCTAAGGAGACAACCCAACATCTCATCTGGACGAAGCTGTTCATGTTCTACGGCGCTTGTTCTACGCAGGTAAGGAGGCTATTTTGGGCAGCCGCGGTTGTTGATCGGCTGGTGAAGGGCTTACGTATGAACTTGTACGTAATTGCAAACGTACGCGCTGCACCAATTGTTTTCGAAGAGCTATTGAGACAAATTATCCGCATGGGTGTACAAGACAAACATACTTGAAGATCATATTATAATTCTGTTTGTTCCTCCCATAGTTCCTTACCTCCCTAGTTATCACGCGCTAGTGAAGCGAAGAGTGGTGGCGCGGTTTTCGTTTTTACGGTTGTAGGTTTGTTCGTCTATTTGTTTGTCCCCAAAAAGAGGCAGAAGGAGCTGAACCATCATCACAACCTTTTTCAGGCAGTCAGGTGGGTTGACTGAGATGTGAAAAATGCCAAAACTTTAGAGCAAGCTGGCCATAAAAAATGACGGCGTTGAATATGTAACTCCTGCCTCAGCACCTTACCGAGGGTGATGGTCCTACGCCACGAGATGCTCTAATTCTCCTGCGTGCGTTAAATCAGAAGAGGTGAGTTAGGTCAGATTAAAGTCCGGTCACACCGCCCGAACTTTGCTGAAGCGTTACTAAAGCGGTGAAAAAAAGTAATCACCGCCCACAACCGTTCACCAAAGTTGGCCCCCGCTAAAGCAACGCCGTTCACGCTCGGTCACCGGTGATGATTCTCGAGGGGCCATCCTTCCGCTCTCAAAATTTGGGTTTGCCCAAAATTTGAGAGCGGTGAGGAGGGGAGCAATTTTCCGCCCTGGCAAAGGACATCCATGCTCCACTAACGCCCCGGCAAAGTTTAGCACCGCTAGACGAAAGTTCGTGGACGCATGGGTCCGCTAGACCAACGCCTTCATTATCAAAGCTTGACTACAGCTGCTTCGCCAGCGTTGCCCGAGCGGCGATTAAATGTTGCACAAATTTTGCTGGAGCGGTTGTAAGCGTTTTACGAGCAAAAAAGGCGTTGATGGAACGGTGTCGGGGCGTTGAAGCAGCGTTCCTTGGTGGAGATGAACTTTCGTTTGGCGTTGGTATAGATGTGTCGGAACGGGACCTACACCACAGACCTGACTCAATTGCTTCAGGTGTTTTATTTGTCATGCCGGCGATCCGCGCAGCTGCGTAGTGACAACGCCGAAGCTCTCTCATATCCCGCTGAGTCCACGCCCTGGAACCATTGCCCTCCGCTATACGAACGTACGCGTCACCGCTAGAGCAACGCAGGCTTCAACGGCGCACCGGTAAGCCAACGCCCGTGGTTTCGATTTTTTTTTTTGTTTAATTTTCTGCGCGGCGACGAGCGTTGTTGAAATTCCCTACCGTTCAAGGAACGCTCTAGGAAAGTTAGGGCGGTGTGACCGGGCCTTAAGGCTAATGTTATACCTCAGATCACAGGTGCATTAATTTAGATCAGAAGAGTTAGGTTAGAGAATGTGCGGTAGTTTAGATGAGAAACGTTACGTTAGATGAAGCACGTTAGATTGGATGAGCAGTATTAAGTTAGATGAGGTTTGTTAGGTTAGATGAGTTGGGTCAGATTATATGAGGAGCGTTAGGTCGTACGACATGCTTTAAGATAGATATCGAGCACTGGATTTCACGACTGGCGTTAGCTTAGACACGTGTTGATGGATGGACTTAGATGGGTTAGACAGAGTGCGCCACGGCTAACTGACGGGCGTTGGCATACACAGGGTAGGTTACGTTAGAGGAGCTGCGTTCGGTTAACCTAAGGTGAGATGTAATACTGTAGCTTAGGTTTCCTAAGTTTCAGAAGGGAAAGATACCAATCATCCGTTGAACTTCGCTACAAACCCAAGTCATGTGCCTATAAAATAAGCACACTCCTATTATTTTTTCCAAATCTTTTTGTTTCAACTTATCCCGTCCGGCGGATCATCTCAACTGACCCCAACCAACGCTATATGGGTCAGCTGAACACTGTAATGCTGGGGACACATTGGGCATTTACACAGACAACTTGAGGTAAGGATGAGAGACTCGGACGTCATTTATGCCACGGTATCTATGCTACCGATTTTAAGTATGTGTCGAGCTGCACATCCGAGCAACCCGTTGAGAGTAGAAATGCGTATGTGTCCCCGGCACAACGCACCTCCAATATACCCCGAAATATTTATTTCTACATCGGCATGATGATGTGCATGTTAAGCGTCAACTATTCGTCACACCGGTGCCAACCAGCATTGCAGCAAAGAACTTGTGGCCTCAATGACGATTTTGATTAACAGAATATTCCAGAATTAATACATTGCTATTCACAAGCTCCTACTGCCACGATTGATGTTATTATTTTTCCCGAGGCTAAAACACAGATTGGAATATAAAAAGGTTTTCGATCAAAAAAGAATAGCAAAACACATGGGATGGTAGAAGTCAATTATCTGCTACTAGATACGATGACGGGTTGGAACTTTGAACACACTAAATAAGTATAAAGCGAAAATGGAGAATAGTATCTGGTCGATATTTGCGTGAGGATATGGCGGTTTGGAACTTTGACACGCAAGCCACAACACAACTTCAGACGATACTCGAAACTGCAAAACTTAGAGCGAACTTTGCCAGGCTAAGTTACTGAAGCGTGGCAACTTTAGAATGGACGCGACTTGGAGAATTAAGGACTTAGAGTAGCACGGAATTCGCCCGATATGGAGAACATCTGAAAATAAATTTTGTAAGCGAAATCCAATGAAACATGGGGCGGAAATTTCAGGTACACATCTAATTAACGAACTGCGCAAACATCTCAAATTTAGCTAGGCTGGACGAAAGAAAGTGTAATGCCTTACATTTAGTCAAGATAAGCAAAATATTGAGTCACTAACATTAATAAACTAGAGCATTCTGACAACACATACCTCCGCCAAGCAAGGCAGTGCAAACAAAAAATCAAATTGGTCATAAAACCAGGTTTTCCTTTTTATCTTCACTAGAATTTGGTCATTCGTGGTCATTTTTAATAATTCCTTCAAATTTCATGAATATCCATCCAAAACTTTCCGAGATACTTTCTGTCACGCGTATTGCTAACACACAAATGGAATAACCGACCATCTTCAAAATTTGATCATTTGTGTCTTTTAACATTTCTAACTATTCCTACAAATTTCATGAACATCCATTGATAACTTTCTGAGTTATGTCACTGATAAACATAAAAAGAAACAGAGATAAATAAACGGACAAAGAGATCAACTCAAAAATTTGGTCATTTGCTGCTAGTATCAAATCTAACAATTGCTGTAAGTTTCCTCAAGATCCGTTAATAACTTTTTGAGTTAAGCTGCCAAGAAAAAAATGCAGAAAAATAAACAGTCGAACGGATCTTCACCAAAAGTTTATGATCTTTTCCTTTTAACACGCCTAAAATCCCTGTAAATTTCTTAAAAATCCCTCTATAACTTTTTGAGCAATCTTGGTGACAANAAATAAACAGTCGAACGGATCTTCACCAAAAGTTTATGATCTTTTCCTTTTAACACGCCTAAAATCCCTGTAAATTTCTTAAAAATCCCTCTATAACTTTTTGAGCAATCTTGGTGACAGGTAGACAGACAGAGACTAACAAACAGACAAGCTCGACAAAAACATAACCTCCTTGCCAGAGGTAATTATGGCAAACACGCCAGCATCCTAGAAATTCAGTAATTAGTAGCAACAACTAAAAGTTTAAATGTATTTGAGTTGCAAGCTTTAAATTTATCGAAGTGGCCACTGACGAGAACTTGGCAGTAGCAACGTCCCGGACCGGAAGCGGTTGACATTTATTTCTTTTTTTCCAAAAATGATCCTTAAAACGTGCTCGCTGAGCACAATCTACTCTAATCCATTTAAGTGGCGTCATATGATGGCGAGGTAGCCTAATACCCGTCACTTAGAAGCATGCAATCATTGCAGCCACAGCAAAAGTGCGCGGCTACAGACTGCCATACTTTTGAACTTGGCAGGAACCCATCGGAAGCAGCTAAAGCAGACAAGCTCGCACATGGCGTGCATAACACCACTTGGACTTCATCCGACATCCCGCTAGATAGGAAGGTACACAAGCTGATATATGATGACCCTTGCTTTATGCCCTAATTAGCCCTGGAAGGCTCAACGGAAAACTGTCAAGGAATAACGGTAGGGAACGAGCCGACTTTGCCTTTAGCAACTACGAGATGACGACCATTTAAATTGTCAAGTCAATGCAGCGATCTGCCACGTAGTGGAGGTAGCAGACACAGCTTAACGTTTACAAATCAAATAATCCCCCAAGATATTCTATAAAGGCTTCAAAAGGAATCCTCGCAACGGCCGCAACGTTCTTCTTTGGCGAGGCGTCTTTCCTCGCTCAGCCAACGAGAGGAGGGAAGAAAAAATTCGCCCGCGTCCTGCATCCAATGGCAGATATCAGGGTTCTAATCAATAGCTTTTAATATCCTTGAGCCAAATGATAGCCTCAGGGAACGGATCGGAAGCCTTCCTGCTGCTGCTGCTGCTGACAGGCCATGCCAGCGAGGTGTTGGGTTACTTTGGCGAGGATGGCCTGGTGGTGAGGCTGTGGCTTTGTAAAATACATAAAATGTAATAAATAATGCACGTAAAGAAGAAACACTAGTAGCACCATCCATCCCATCTTAATGGTTTCACCCTCTACAATACCAATAACATAATTTCTACTACAATAATAGAATAACCATTCTGCTTATTTGTGGCACAAAATGGAAAATGATTCAACGCTGCACCACGAAGCCCTCCTAAACTAGTAACTATAGTTGCTGTCAGGAGACAATCTGTATAAGACAGACAAGATGGTATCTGTGCTGCTGCAGCGCAGGCCGGAGCCGCCGGCAATTTTGTATGTTTTATTTTCTTCGCCTTGCATTTATTTACGCGCTTCGCCCCCAATTGTCTTGAGCCGCCTCTATAGGCCGACATATTCCAGCCATGGTGTCGTAAGAATAAGAATTCCCGCTGCAAATCCTGATAATTACGACCCTCCTAATAAGAATCATGTTTTTAGTGGTTGTCAGAAAGCTGCAATCAGTATCGGTATATTATTAGGAAAACATTGGAAGCTAATATCGTGATGCACATGTACGAAGTGATAGGCCATTTANGCAAATCCTGATAATTACGACCCTCCTAATAAGAATCATGTTTTTAGTGGTTGTCAGAAAGCTGCAATCAGTATCGGTATATTATTAGGAAAACATTGGAAGCTAATATCGTGATGCACATGTACGAAGTGATAGGCCATTTAATAATATGCGAGTCAAAACAAAATAATTGGACGGGTTCTTTACTAAAAGCAGTTCAATCTCAAATAATTACTCGCAATGCGAAATAAGCCTGTACAAATCTTGTACAAATTATGAAACGCTCGACTCAGCCGAGGGATAGTGCAGTGATTAACGGGAGGTCGCTAGTTACTGGTTACAGGTAACAAAGCAGCACAAAACGACGTCTAAACATCCGACAGGTGCGGCGCTTTATGAGCACACATATGTGTGCCCATGTGCGGCGTGCACGTCATACAGGATATGACAATTTCTGCGCGATGTTGCTGATGACGTGCAACGGCTAAAGCGTCCAAATGGCTTGTGCTCCCCGCACGTTAGGGTTCAACACCCCAAAGGTAATTGTTGCCTCTTAATACTGCGTCCTAAAGATTCTGGTAGTGCATGACGCTCAACGCCGTGAGTTCAAGCGTCCCTGCCAAGCAGGTAAATTCTTTCCGGCGATTGGCGTCACCAGTCAGCATCCGGTCTGCGAGCCGCTGTAGGGGTACTGAACTTTACCAGAAATGGGTAAGGCGGGGGGCGCAGGTCTATCGTATAGAGCCTTCCGTCATGGGTGCCATAGCTCTAGACAATCTTTGGTCGACTGCAGCCGCATACTCGCTCCTCTTGGATCTGTTGGCCTATGTTTGCAGCACGAACAAGTGCGCATGGGTTTCCCAGTTAGGAGCGCGGTCAAGTTAAATTTACCTTTCTCTGGTAGCAATCTACAATACAATTAGCAGCAGTGCTATAGGGCGCACTATTGATAAGTTTGGAACAGTTGTGAGTGGCTCCAAATGTACAAGGCGAGTGATATCTTGGTCCGTTTACTGCCAGCTAGGTATCTAATCTAGTCTACTACTCCTCTTAAAATGGCTGGTAGAGCCTAATTAAGCTAACCCTATGGCCTATCCTATGCTGCTGAGAGGATATTGCAATTCTCACTATGAAGTACAGGAAAAACAGCAACTCTGTCTAGGTATGTGACGTTAATATTTGAGCTTTTGACCATTTTTTTTTTTTTTTGAGTTGATACCATTTTGAGAAAATCGACAGTCGGGACGTCCTTAAAGCCAATCAGGTACTACAACATTGTTAACAGTTGCCCCCTGAATACAGTACGAGAGATAAAGTACGAGCTCATGAAGGCAACGCTCACATGGCTTGTTGGCTGTTGAGCAGCCGTTTCACAGAGGAAGTATACTGGTAGTTCTGATTCACCGGTATCCCTATAAAGATACGGTAACCAGAACTAAAGAACAAATTCCTAGGGAAGGTGAAATAGTGTTTCGTAAAAGGGATAAATTATATCCTTAGATTTGTTCCCAAAATTACTGGCAATAACTACGAGAACACAATTTGCCATATTTTACGCTTCTACTAACTTGTTATTACATTACGTTGCAGAGTAGCATGTGTAAGTTCAGGGCTAAGTATTCGTCGTCAATGGGGCGTTGACGTTATTGGGTCCGATATGTATCACCGAACCTTTGTCGACATTGATGCTCATCTGCCAGGTTGAGATCCTCTCAATCAGGCAGTTATTTCTCCTGAGTTGCGGTCCAATAGGGCACGGCGGCAGAGTTCAGCATCACCCGCAAAATTTACGAACACGTAAAAATGAAGAAGGCAAAGATCATGACAGGTCCACGGGCAGGAGCAACGTGCGAAAAAAAAACTTTATGATACTGAGGGTTTCCCCGCCGTAGTCGATACGTTAAGGTTGAGAATACAGAGTACCAAGAGGCAGGGTCAAATGAAAGAAAGAAATGACAAGCAAGGACCATGAACGCTCCCGACGAGCCAGAGGTAGGTAGGACTACGAGAACTTCAGGAGCCTTCAGGAACTGCAAAAGCCAGAGCGAATGGAAGCTTTCGAGACAGGCCAGACATGACTAAAGGTCATCAGGTAATTGTAAAAAGCTGAGATGAACTACAAACACTAGCGAAAACGGAAGGCCTGGATGGGGACAAGGAATATAGGAAATGATTGCAAGCAACTTGAGACACGTGAGTCGTAGACAGGGACCAAAGAACATAGCATCAGAGGGGTCCGTACAGGAGAGACGGGAACAGTCAGGGTCTCTAGTGAGGCGGTGGGTAGGGGAAGGGCAGGATGCAGGGGGCGAAAGGCTTCCTGCTGCGCCCAGCACAATTCCCAGATTACATTCCTGCTCCCCACGAACACAATTCTCTGGGAGTTGCGCCGCGGAAAAAATATTCCGGCGAGTTAGCAGGCAAAGCGACGGGGCGAAGGAAAGGTCTGCTGGCTGCCTCGGGTGACGCAAGACGGGGTAATGACGGGAAGACGGGGTAATGACGGGAGACAAAAAAATGGAGTAATGACGGGAGGACGGGGTAATGACGGGAGGATGGGGTAATGACGGAAGACAAAAAATGGGGTAACGACGGGAGGACGGGGTAATGACGGAAGACAAAAAATGGGGTAATGATGGAAGGACGGGGTAATGACGGGAGGACGGGGTAATGAAAGAAGACAAAAAATGTGGTAATGACGGGGGATAGCAAGACGAGATAATGATGGGGGATGGAAGACGGGGACGGAGGACTGACGGAAGGTAGAGATAGGGTGACGGCGGAGGACTGACAACGGAGTAATGACGAAGGATGGAAGACAGGATAATCACGTGGATGGAAGACGGGGTAATGACGTGGATGGAAGACAGGGGAATGGAAGACGGCGAAGGACTGACAACGGAGTGATGACGAGGGATGGAAGACGGGGTTGTGACGAAGGTCATCAGACCCACACCTGTGAGATGAAGGTCAAAGGAAAGCGACCGTACCGTTGAGTTCGCGAGAACGGTTAATTCGAGAATCAGGGAAGGTTGGCGAGTCCAGGTAGCCGGCGATAGACTGAAATGAGTGCTAACAAAAGCAGCTAACTGAAAGGTCGCTAATGAGGTGCCGATAGCGAGTGACTGACTGATGATACGAGTGCCAACATAAGAAATTAGTTAAAAATTCCCTAATGAGGTGTATCAGCACTGACAAAGTTGGTGCCCTACGTAGGAGAAGACGAGTGCCCAAGTGACACAAGTAAAGTGCCACAGCCAAAGTGTAAATTTCATGCAGTTAAGCAAATTCACTGGAAGCGGACTCGCCCTAGAGAGCGGACCCTAGACTGAAGTTGAAATGGTTCCAGGAAATCGCTGGTAAACCGATTACATGACAATCCAATCTAATGTTGCAATAAGAAATAAAGGAATAAGACTCAACGCGTTCCAGACCTTAAAAATAAAAAATCCAAAGATATTAAGCAAATTCCCCGCGATATTTTGAGTTACGTTGAGGAGGAAATTCGACTTCAGAGAAGGAGAGATGATCCACCTCCTGCACATCTAGCAACACAAGAATGTGAACGGCATCAATTTATCTGCTAAAACAAAACCGGCACCAACCTGGCGCTTCCTCGGAGTATTGGAGCGGGGACGTGGTACTGTTACTCTCGAGTGCAAGTTTCTAGATGGCCATATAACCACTTTTCAGATTCCAAGCTTTGTTTGCATCTGACTGTATTCTTTCTCTCTCTGTGACTGCTACGATAAATTTCTACTTCTGGTTCTTCTGCGAAACCATTAGCTTCAGCCGGCTCGCTTTAGTGCCCAAACGTACGCCTCACTATAAAATTAGCCGTAGAGAATTGTTTGCGTTTTCGTTTGGGAACGTCCCTCAATTAAGACACAGCACCTGATTGAGTAGAACAGATTGCCACAGCTTTTAATTTGTTAATCGAATTAAGAATGGTCAATAGAGCGAATTAATTAAGTGAAGTATTTCTCGTCTTTCGAATCTCTCACCGATCGATGATCTACTGCAGTGTAATGGCTAGTGCCCCTTTCATACCTTTTGGTAACTAGAAATAAGGCCCTACTAAATCATCCAGGTACTTGACAAACGCTTTGTACAGCCCAGTTAAAAACGTGGCGAAGTTGTATGATGTTCTGGCGAGCCCAACTCCTTGTGTATACCGTGGATATTCTTAGCACTTTCACTGAAGGCGCTGAGGCGACGGAACTGTTACTACCATATGCCGCAGGGCACAGCACTAAAACGTTTTACTATTGCAGAGGGTGAAATGAGGTCTTAAAAGGTACGTCACCGAGGCAGCTGACGATGTGAAGGCCGCACGCCGACGCACGTCACTGACGGCAGTTTGACAAGAGAGGTCAATGTAAGTCCTAAGCAGCGACAGGGTTGGAGCTCTACTGCATCAAGCCCGATACCCACGGAACAACTTTCCTTGCCGCTAGCAGCCTAGAGCCAACTCAACTAATCCGACTGCGTAGGCTAGTCGTGGCCGTGACTTAAGCATGACGTCTATGGACGCCGTGTACTTATTCTTAAAATATCAATTTTGATGGACTTGGAGCACTCATAATTTGGAGCGTTAGTTAAAAGTTCACCATTGCCACTTTCTATGGTGTACAAATTGCCGTAGCAACTGAAATTTCCGAGTTTTTTATACAGTTAAATTATGCGCAAGCTGAAGCCGTACCGCGGCTACGTAAACGGATTAGTTGAGTTGCCTCTAGGCTGCTAGCGGCAACTATTGTTGTTACGTGGCACCAGACTTTAGGCAAATTCAGTTCGCTGGACAGTCCAACACACATGCGCTAAAGCACAGCAACACAAGGAAAACATGTACCTACTCTCCTAACTTTTGCTCGCACTGTACAGAACATCAGTGCCGACCAGCACACAAGACACAAAAGCGACAAGTACTCACCAAACCACGCCTGCTGATCGCCCTGCACTTCAATAGCCAAGCCAAAGTCAGCAAGTTTGACTGCTGCGCCCTTGGCTTTGCTAGCCAACAGCAGGTTCTCGGGCTGTCGGGAGAAGAAGCAGGGTTACATCAATAGATATACACTAAAAATATTGTACATTAGGGCCTATTCACGTCATTCGTACCTCGTTCTACGAATTAATAAAAAATCGCTCTTGGAGGAGGTTGAACCAAATGTATCCTGGAATAATAAGAAAAAAAAATAAATTATCACGCAATAATGCAAATGTCATTACCTACCTCAATTCGTCATAGGTAAAGAAAAGCAGATTTTTGCTGGAATAACAATTTCCATTTTTATATTCTTATTTCTTCCATTTGAGTTAACGATTAATTCGAGTAATATAGGTCCTTAAGGGAGGCTGTTAATTGGGTCAATTTAAGACAATTTACATGAATAACGTTTCCGGCGCAAAGCTTAGTTTTCGAGATATATGACTTGAAGTTCTCATAGTTTTTCTATGGGAGAAATAACCGTCGTCGTTATAAGCTTGCTAGCGACCTAATAGGAACTTAACCAAATCTACCTAGCCTAACCAAACCTTACCTAACCTGTGTTATTTTCTCCCATAGATAACAATGGTAACTTCAAAGTCGTATATCTTGAAAACTAAGCATTTGCGACGAAAACGTTATTCACGTAAATAGTCTTGAATTGACCCAATTAACATACGAAAAGCAAGAAAAGAAAACATGTGTGAGTTTTAAAGTAAAATAATACCCTTTATTTTTGTTTACCCCGGCTCCGACCCCGGCTATTTTGTTGCCACCCCGGCTACTTGATTTTTTGTCTCCCCGGCCCCAATCTTTCTAAAATCGTCGCCCGGTCGGTCTCTACCTCTCAGTCGTCTTTGTCCAGCAGATGTCAGTCCGACTTCCTGTAGGAGATGCCCTTATGTCAAATTTCGCAACGGAGGTATCAATTATGTTTAGAGTTGGATTCTTTCCATTTTATCTATACATATATCATTGCACTGATGTGGCGACCAGAATTGAACAGCAAACTCTAAATGAGGGCGCACTAGTGCTTTGCACAAAGGAAGGATTCTCTCCTAGATATGTATTCGAAAATCCAAGCAATGATTCGCAGGATTCTGCTTGTGATTTTAACACTCCTTTGTAATTGTCGACTGTGTTTGTTAGAATGTGATGGTTATTCCCAGATAACGTTGCTGGGTGTGCCTGCTATTTCTATCCCCTGTTCATTTCCAATTAGCTTAAGGCGTTGTTTGGACCTATGTGCACTATCCAACATTTGTTGACACGGAAACCTATCTTCCCCGTACCCGCTCATTCCATGACGCGATCAAGTTGTTATTGTAGGAGCTTGATGCTGTGTGCTGGCATAATGACATAGTTTAGTTATCTGCATATTTACCTATTTTACCGGAGATAAGATCAATATCATTGATGCCAATTATTGCTAGGTGCTTATACGGCGGATTCTGATAGGTTGAGGCATAGACCACACCATACATTGACTGGACACTGGCCCCTATGGCAGATTTCGGTTCCGCAATTAGGCCTAACTGCATGGTGCCGCAGGCGCATTTTATATGTTCTCCCATTACTTTTTCATACTTTGTTTTGCTATTTGACTTCTTTTGCATTCAGTAATGACTAGCAAACTTGTTCATCTAAAACTTCAATACGCAACCAATTGATAAAAATATTAAGGCTTGAAGTGTAATTACGTAGAGCAACTGTATATGTCATCCTTTGATATTTGCAGTAGAGTAAAACTATTTTGCAATACTTTGTGAAATAAAGTTATTGTCTAGAACAGAAGCTTCTCAAATTTGTGGTAAACTCGATTTGTAAGGTAATGCCAAGTAAACAGCAGGTGAAAATGTTAATGAAATTGATTTGGTATACGGGCTAAGTGAGATGATCAGAACAGACAGCAAAGCTGAAGGGAGAGTCGAAGCAGCTTGCAGACATGAAGTGATGAAGCCCTGGGAGCAGTGAAGTGATAAAGCACTAGCTGCCATGAAGTGATCTAGCATTGGAAGCAGTGAAGTGATGCAGCAATGGCAGAAGTGAAGTGATACAGCATTGGCGATTGGCGACCGTGAAGTGATCTGAATGATGAAGCACTGGCTACCATGAAGTGATTGAGCATTGACAGCAGTGAAGTGATACAACATGGTAGCCGTGAAGTGATACAGCATTGGTATTTGGTACCCGTGAAGTGATACAGTATCGGTAGCCGTGAAATGATCTAGCATCTTCAATAGTAAAATGATGTGCCATTGGCGGGCGTAAAGTGATTTAGCATTGGCAATTGTCAAGTGATGTAACATTGGCCGTCGTTAAGTGATCTAACATTGGCAGCTGTGAAGTGATCTAATAGTGGCAGCTGTGAAGTGATATAACATTGACACCTGTGAAGTGATATAACATTGACACCTGTGAAGTGATATAACATTGGCACCTGTGAAGTGATGTAACATTGGTAGCTGTGAAGTGATGTAAGTAGACCACCATGAAGTAATTTAACTCCCGGCAACCATGATGGAGTGTAACATGGTCATCTAATAAATCATATATGTTATGAAAGCAACTATGAAGTGATGTAACATTGTCATTTATTAAATCATGTAATGTAAGCAACCAGGAAGCGATATAAAAGTCGTCCACTAAATTATGTAACGTAGGCAACCATCATGAGATGTACCAGTAACATATACATGAATTGATATAATGCAGAAAACCATGACGTGATGTAACGTAAGGAACAACCATGACGTCATTCAAATTAGGCAGCCATGGAAAGATTCAACTTACGCAACTATGGAAGTGATTCCACTTAGGCAACCATTAAGTGATGTAACATAGGCAACCATGAAATGATGTAACATAGGCAACCATGAAGTGATGTAACATAGGCAACCATGAAGTGATGTAACGTAGGCCACCACAAAGTGGCGTAGTATGCCTAGGTATATAGCATCATAATGTGAAATGAAATATTGCAACTGCAGATGGTTCCAGTGATGAAAGGTTGAATCAGTACACAAATATCATTTTAATGCCTTTTAACGGCTGTCCTGGTATCTTTATCTCATGGTTAATTACGCATTTTCAGTTCATGGCTACAATGTAGTTTTATTCTATAGTATTATTACAGTGCTTTTTATCAGGTTTGTAGTACGACTGAGATTTCTTGACCTTCCTTTCCCTGCGGCTATAGGGATGAGCTCTACCGAAAGTTCCACGTACATCAATTTCTGCAGTTATTGCTTCAACTCCGTCGTTGGCAAAAAAATCAATTGTATGTGATATTAAGGTACATTACATGTAGTACCAATGAGCACATTTTTTTCTATAAAATTTTAATATTCCTACAAATTATGATGAATTTTCAATCATTCTTGGTGTCCGAAGATACGATATATATCGCCTACTGAGGATATATGATTGTGAATTTAGATTCCCTGCTCTGTAACACATTCCTTAAGTTACGACAAAGAAATTAATCTTTATTTGAGGTTTCTGCCATAATTAGAACTCATTTTACTAACACTTACGTAAATCGGGCTCCATGTCCAATTGCGAGAGGCCTATTTCAGTGTCCAGTCAATGTATGGTGTGGTCTATGGATGAGGCTTTCTGCCAGTTCTAGGGTGGTGTGATGTAGGTCATTTGTAATAAATAACTTGATTTGGTCATCATCTCTAGAGGATAGTCAACCTGATCGCTCTTTATTAAGCAGGCTACAATCTCTAGCTCGGCACCTCGGGAACCACAGCCGTAAAGTTCTTTCGTAAAAAGAAACATCGCAGCAAACTGTACATATTTCTTTGGTTGCCTGTTAAGTACGTTTTCCTTATGGGAATAGAAAAGCATCAATTGCCGAAAATGAATTTATTTTGCTTCCATTTAAAAGGGTTGCAGACTTAACGTAGGTTATAGGATCACAAACCTTCTTCCATGAAAAGATAGCTTGAACTATATTCTAAATGGAGGCGTAGTCAAATCCTCATTCCGCACTCAATCATTTTCTGAAGTAAGTCGCGAGATGAACTACCGAATAAAATTCGGCACGAAGTTTCCGAACAACCCAAAATCACTTATTTTTGCTAAATTACCATGCAACTTTCATATTGAACCATATCTGTTACATCGTATGTCGTTTCAGTGACACGCAAGTTGTAAAAATCTGTCAATTATCCTTATGGCAACCTATGCTACAATTAACCGACTCGAATATCACAAGAATGGACCACGAGGTGTTCGCAACTCTACGGGGTTTGCAACCAGAATTTAATTAACTCTGGAGGCTATAGCTAATGTTGCCCAAAATATTTTTCATTTAGTAGCTAACATTATACTAGGCGTGAGAAAACTATACTATCGGTAAAAATTTAGGTATACACACCAAAGAACGAAACTTTTCAGGTATCTAAAATCTACCTTTTAATACGAAGCAATATCATTCAATCACCCAACAAAACAATAATCTAACGCAAAACAATAATCTAACGGAGCTTAATGCGCGTCCGTTTCTATTACCATTCACAGCTACATATCTACCTATATATCTCATGGGTATGTAGGCCCTACATGAATTTGAGAATAATTACATTTTATATTTTGCGTGTTGTCTCCAATTCTTACAATAAGAAAATAAATTAATTCGTTGGAATAAACTATAGATTAGCTTCGGCACAACCTAGACAGAATGTGAGGTTTCAAGAGAGGGAAAGGAAGGGGCACATAGAACGTCGCCAGATGCGGGGCACCCGGCGCACACGCGCCAAGCTCGCACGACTTGGAAGTTTCGAAGGGTAACCAAAGTATTCTAAATTTTATAGGCTCGCACAAGTAAAGATGGTTCTTGTGTTAAATATTGCCCATTTACCCAACTGACTTCTTGTTCTTTGTTATCGATATTGAAAACGCGTATTACACAATTTTGACTTTCATTATATTAGGCATGTTTAAAAGATAGTTTCCAGTAACAGGGAAAAGTTACAGGTGTTAAAGATGACTTAGCATAGAGGATGGCGCAGAGAACGAGAATGTTCGAAAAAACTCATTAAAAAAGGGAAATCTTGCGTAACACATGTTTCGTAGCAATTCCACGATGTAATTAACTTGATATCAATGATTTGCATTGCTGATTCACAACATGTTAGTTATTAAATTGTATTTTGACACTGCATATTTTCTTTTTTGCACGTGTATATTATATAGTGCGAAATTTAAAGTATACAGCGAAGGGCCATTCAGTAACAACAACGCTGGTCATTTACCTTCGGCATAGAATTGCACTGCCGCCGATACTGAGAACGCTCACACAATCATGGCGTTTGTAAATAAATAGTGTGCGTCTTGCAACCTGCTTAGACTTAAATATGGATAAAATATTTTCGATAGTTTGAATATCGATAACAAAGAAGAAGAATTGACTAGCGTTTTTGATACTAAATATCCTTTCGCACTATATAATATAGATAAATTTCGCACTATATAATATACAAGTCTAAGTCTAAAAAGAAAGTAAACAGTATCAAAATAAAAATTTAATATTTAATGTTGAGAATCAGCAATGCAAATCATTGATGCCAAGTAAAATACGTCGTGGAATTACTGCGAAACATATGTTACGCAGGATTTACATGGTTTAATGAGTTTTTTCGAACGTGCTCGTTCTCTGCGCCATCCTCTATGCTAAGATACCTTTAACACCTGTACGGTAACTCTTCCCAGCTACAGAGAACTATCTTTTAACCATACCTAAAATAATGAAGGTTAAAGTTGCGTAATGAGCGTTTTCAAGC
Organism: Parhyale hawaiensis; assembly: GCA_001587735.2. Taxonomy (NCBI): domain Eukaryota; kingdom Metazoa; phylum Arthropoda; class Malacostraca; order Amphipoda; family Hyalidae; genus Parhyale; species Parhyale hawaiensis. Next base: position 31,270,946 of record LQNS02007215.1, on the reverse strand, counting down.
TTGAATATCGATAACAAAGAAGTTAATAGGGTAAACGGGCAATAATTAACACAAGAACCATCTTTGCTATGTACAAGAGAGCTACGAGTTATGTGCGAGCCTATAAAATTTAGAATACAGTGGTTACCCTTTGAACTTTCCAAAGCCTGTGATTTTGGCGCGTGGGCCAGCCGGGCATGGGTATGTTCCCCCGCTAGGTCGACAAGTGGATGGGCAGATGGAAAACAAAATTAGTAAGAGCATGAAAAAGAAAGAATAAGAAGGGGGCACGAGAGAAATGTGTCCCGACAGCCTACGTAAGGCCAAGGTCGTCTACCGAGACCTCTTGCGGCGCCATTCCCAATGACAGAGGATGGGTGACGCGATCTAGCTAACGTAGTCCACTGGCTTAACCCATTAGCTGCGGCGTGCGTAACTTTTATACAGTTTCGGGAACGGATGTTTCCGTCCTTCGCAGTTAATGGGTTAAGACCCATCCTAAGCCGCGTGACCGAGAAGTCAGCAGCATGCACAAGGCAAGACTCCTTGTGAGCAGCTACAAATATTCTTTTATTATTATTGACTCAATAAAAAAGTAAGTTTTGTAAGTGTATAGAGAAGCGATACCAAAATTATTTGATCATTTGTTTTGGATGTTTGCCGGGTGCATCTAAATGCTTAGAAACATAAATATATACTTATCGTTATTAGAAGTCTTTTTTTTTCATTTAACAAACTTTGAGTCATTCTTCACGGTAGAATGCGCCAGTTGTAAGACAATAAAGCAGTAAAACAAAATGACCAGGCGGCCTAAGAGCACAGCCGCCAAAGGCACAAATAACACAAATGAGAGCAGCAGCCTGGGCCTTGCAGCTCTCTCACTGAAGAGTTTGGCGCAGGGCCTCAGAACTGAGGAAGCCATTCCAGTAATGAAACAGACGGGAGCTAGGGTTGGAGCCTTGCTACAGACGCCAGCTACAGTAGACTCAGCTCCTCCCTCCTCCTCCCCCAACAAAAAAAGTGATGAGTTTAAACGTACTGAGCTTCAAAAAAGTATACCGAGCCTTGATACAGAGTCAACTAAGCCCCAATGAAGTTCACCGAGCCTTGATACAGAGTTTACTAGCCCCAAAAAGTTCGTCGGCACCTTGGTATAGAGTTTACTAGGAAAAAAATGTTTATCTTCGCTTGGCGTAGAGTTTACTTGGAACAAACAAAGCTACCCGATGCTTGAAGTAGAGTTTACTAGCATAAAACATTTGGTGACACTTGACGCACAGTTTATTAATTTCCAAAAAAGTCTACCGGCGCTCGATAGAGAGTTTGTCGACCATTGAAATAGAAGTTACATACTAAGATAAAAAAAAAGTTAACCGACTCTTGATATAAAGTTCAGTTAGCCTTAAAACGTTTGCCAACCTGTGACGTAGTGCAAAGCGAACGTAACGCAGAACGACTAGAAGGATCTTTCCCGCCTTTTTCCGCCCAAATCGGAGGTTGCTTATAGTAAGATTTTTACTATTTATGTGGTTGAGTATGCTATTGCTGACGTGAAAGACTTAAAATGTGCTGCTACTGAAGACTATGGAAAAACTTTAATCTTTCAGGACAGGTTGAAACTAAAAAGCCTATAGTAAGCAAAACCCAGTGGCCACACACGAGTGAACGTCAGTTTGCTGCGATAACTAGACTTTTTGCCAGGTTAGTGAAGTGACCACGTCACTGTTCCAAAAATTTTACTGCTGTGACTTCCTACCCTGCCGTGTACAGCGGTGTCACCCACCGACTGCACGACCCTAGGAGGAGGGTGCTTCACTGGTGACCTCATACCTACAGCTGGGTAATCCCACAGTCTCGGGGCGAATACGTACGTTGTTTAAGCCTCCCTACATTATTACCTAAGCCAAGGAGGTTATGTTTTCGTCGTGTTTGTCTGTCTGTGTGTTTGTCTGTCACCAAGATAACTCAAAAAGTTAGGAACCGATTTGGATGAAAATTGCAGGGATTGTTAGGTATTTTAGGAGGAACAGTTGATTAACTTTTGGTGAAGATATGTTCATCCGTTTGTTTGTCTGCCTCATTTTTCTCGACGCTATAACTCAAAAAGTTATGGATGGATTTTAATGAAATTAACATGAGTTGTTAGGTATATAACAAAGAGTGAATGACCAAATTTTGGTAATGATTCGCCGGTTCGTTCGTTCGTTTGTCACTGTTTTTAATTTAATGCTTGTTAGCACAATAACTCAAAAAATAATGAATGGATCTTTATGAAATTTACAGGAGTTGTTAGTAATGTTAAAAGACATAAATGATCAAATTTTGGTGCAGATCGGTTAGTTTGTTTGTATGTTTGACTCATGTTTGTCATAACGTTTGTTAACAGTATAACTCAAAAAGTAATGAACGGATCTTCAAGAAAATTGAACAAGCTGTTAATAATATAAAAAGGCACAAATGATTAGATTTTGGAGTTTATACGAAGAAAA